>JBBUKS010000042.1:1403413-1424349 GCA_038050645.1 Hedychium gardnerianum
AGAGACGGAGGGTTAACGGAGAGCTCCAGGCGAAGGGCCTGGGGATCCCGCTCCGACGCTCAAGTCAGGTCAGATAGCCCGGACGTAAAGTAAATAGATGCACAAGAGTAAAAGTAGAGAGAACTCCCCTTTCTGTAGCGGCGTTGAACCCGTTATATAGCCTTCAGGAGTGTGTACGACTAGCATTTAATGGAGCATGCTTTGGAAGCATGGTCGAGCATGTTCTGACCTGGAAGTACCGCCGTTCCTTGAATTTCGGGGGCGTGCCTGAGGTACTGCTGGGAGTGTTCTGACTACACGGCCCCTGGTCGTACCAAAAGGGGGTGTTGCGGTCGTACGAGAAGCATCGGGTTTAGCTTTCACACGCAAGAGCGAGACATGTCCGACCGGGGGCAGTTCACCAGGGTCCTCCGGTCGGTTAAGAAGGATCTTTAATCCGATCGGATTTTACTAGTCGTGGCCCCGACCGGGGGCTTCACCGTGCCCCGGTCGGAGAAACAAATGTTTCGCGGGGGCGGACTTTAGTTATCCAATTGGGGTTAAAGGAGTAGTCCCCGACCGGTGCGCTTTATGCGAGCGGAAGTGAGTTTGTCCGATTGGGGCATTGAGGAGTAGACCCTCGACCGGTGATGTTTCAGTGTCCACGTGGCGTTGACTTGACATTGACTTGACCAGGTGTCACGTGGCTCCACTCAATGATGTTTAGGGGAACCCCAACCTATCCTCCCGTATCATTATATAAGTCACCTCTAATTCACTTATCCTTTTAGTTATAATGATTTTTTTGGTGTGTGTGCTAATTCTAAGATAGACCGGTGGAATGAGCGTATCACTTTTATTAGATAAATATTTTTTAATTTATTCTAATAATAAAGTAAAAAATTTATGGACAGAATATCATTTTTTTTTCTTTTCGATTTCGGTCCTGAAGACTCCGCATCAACACTCCTCTTATAAACCTACCTGGCGCGCTCTTATAAACCTACCTGTCGCCCACTGAAAGCAGCTACCTTGGACGAAGAAAGTAGAAGTCGTTATCCGCATCCCTCACCCTCCTCCATTGCTGTTCCCATGGCGTCGGGTGGATCGTCCGGGCGGGCAGCAGCCTCGGGCTCCAGATCGTTCAATTTTGGCTCCGACAGTATCCTTTGCTCCTACGACGATTTCTCGTCTCAGGAACCGTCGATCGGAAAGCGATTGAATCCTCCCGGGAAGGTCTATATTTTTTTTCCCCTCGGTTGATACACGTCTTGGCATACCCTGTTCGTTGTTCGTGTTGTTGGAATTTCAAGCCGAGTATTTTTGAGGTTCAGAATAGATAGGGTGTTTTATGTTGACATGCAGTTCGGATTTTTCTGCCGATTTAGTATCTTCATGAGTTTGATGCTGTGGAAAATTAAGCGTTAATTTCTTTGTTTGTCCTATTCATTAATTCTTTGAAGTTTGATCTGGTCAGAAATTTCTCTTAAAGAGCTTCAAAATGAAAGATATGAGTGAGACATTATATATGATAGGACAACTTTATATGATTTTTGATACAACCTTAACACTCCTTACAATTTATCATGGAGTATTTCAATTCCTATCATATATAATGTCTCACCCATATCTTTCATTTTGAAGCTCTTTAAGAGAAATTTCTTAGTTTCATGTAAGAAACTAAGACCATTAGTAGCAAACAAGGTATCATAAACTTAAGATACTATTGTCTGGAAACCTTTTTTAGTTTATATATTCACTTTTTAAGTTTATACACCTTGTGTCCTTTTCCTTGTAAGTGTAAAACCTCAAGTTAATCCATATAAACTACTTCATCTAAATCGGTATTAAGAAGGTCTTCATATCCATTTGATCTAACTCCAAATCATAATGAGCCACCATTGCCATAATAATTCTTAGTGAGTCCATTTTTTTAGACAAGAGAAAAAGTCCAAGTCTAGCCTTGTATCGTTTGATATCGCCATGGAGTCATGTTTTTTCTTAAAAATCCACTTACATCCAATTGTTTTTAACCCTTCAATAATTTAGCAATTCAACAAATTCCCAAACTTTATTGTGATTCATTGATTTCAACTTTTCAATCATGGTGTCAAACGACTTGAAGAATTAATACTTTTGATGGCTTGTGAAAATGAAACTGCATGTTCATCAATTTTTAAGTCACATTTTGATTCTTGTAACTAAACCATATAATCATTTGGAATAGTTGATCTAGTTTCCCTTTGAGACCTTCTTAATGCTACTCCTTATGGTCCATCAACTTTAGTTCATTGTGAACAATTTCATCATGGAGTATTTTTCATCATAAAGTGTTTGGTCATTCATTTGTTGTTCTTTTAAGTTGTCAAATTGCCCAACAACCATGGGAACAACAACATGAGAAAAGTAATGAGTAAAGGTACTTATACCCTAATTTTTTGAATTTCCATGTCATGTGATTTAACTTCATTAGTTTCACCATTCTCAATGAACATAGCATTTCTAGTGTCAACAATTTTCGTAATATGACTAGGTTAATAAAGTATATTCGCTTTGGACTTTTCTGGATAACCAATGAAAAATTCAAATATTTTTAAGTTCAGTTTCTTTTCATGTGCGTTATAAATCTTTTCTTTCACCGAGCAACCTCAAATATGCAGGTATCTTAAACTAAACTTCCTTTTAGTCCAAAATTCAAAAGGAATTTTCGGAATTGCCTTACTAAAAACCTTGTTTAATAAGTACATTTTGGTTTCCAAAGTATGATAGGGGTAAAGAAAATGACTTAACATACTTTTAACCATATCCATTAATGCATAATTATGCCTTTCTGCAACAATATTTTATTAATTGCCCTTAGTATTGTGTATTGAGCACAAATGTTATGTTCTTTTAAATATTTAAGCATTGCACAAACTAATCATAGTTTCTATAGTATTCACCACCACCATCGGATCCTATAATCTTCACCTTTTTGTCTAATTATGTTTCAATCTCATTGATAAACACTTCTAATGTCTATTGATTGAGATTTTCCATGCAACAAATAGGCATAGGCATAACGTGAATAATCATCAACAAAGATACTAAAATATTTTTCTCCACCAAGGTATGGAACATTAAAAGGTCAACATATGTCAATGTGTACAATTTGTAGAAGTGTGCTTAGCTTTTTCTTAATTGTATGTTTTGTATGATTTCCCTTATACCATCCACACAAATATGAAGGTTAGTATGTTTTCATTCTTTACTAATCTTTGCAACTTTTCTTTGGACATATAACCCAAATGTTTATGCCACAAGTATGCAGAGCTTTCATCCACCAAACTATGTTTTCTTCTAATATTATGATGCAAGGTTAATAGAGTCTTTGCAAACAAATTATGAAGCTTTAATTTGTACAAACCATCACAAAGAACACTAGAATCAATAAAATGATTATGCTTAAACAAACAAAAATATTCATTTTCAAATTTAAAGGAGCATCTTACTATAACAAGTTTTGACAAAGAAATTAAATTTTTACTAACAGAAGGAACATAAAGAGTTGAAAAAGATCTAAAATGATATAGAGTATCTAAAATCAAATGATACATTCCAATGACTTCAATTGGACCTTTGACTCTGTGTTCCACAAATGCAAACTTTTCATTTGGTTTTATGGTTTATATCGTAAATAATCCCTGCATTGTATTTGAAACATCAGTGGTGCAATAAGAATCAATTCACCATGTATTATAAGGCACTTCTAACAAATTTAATTCAAAACATACAAAAGCACAAGGCTTATCTTTTTGTCAAACTAAGCCTTTCATTTTTGATAATCTTTTTGATAGTATCCAGTCTTCTGACAAAAATGACACTTATCGTACTCTTGTCCCTTCTTTTGGATTTAGACAAGTAACACATTAAACTTAGCCCTTTATTGTCCTTTTCATTCTTCTTTTTTGGTTTCTTTTTAGCATTAGGATGATTGATGAGATTAATCGAGTGAATTCTTATTTCTCAACTCTTTCTTCTTCTTGAATAAGCATATTTTGTAATTTTGTCACATTTCATTTATGAAATATAGTGTTATAATTTATTTAGAATGGATCATACTCAGGAGGCATGCACAAGGAAACCTTCACTCAATTTCTTTCCTATGAAATTTAATCTTGCTACAGTATTCATCATTTGAGTGACATGTTCATGCATCGTACGAGAACTATTGAACTTCATGGTGGCCAACATACCCATTAATGTCTCTCAAAGTGATTTATCTGCAAACTCAGACAAATTTTTTGCAAAGTTCATAAATTTCTTAGATCATCAATTTTAAAAATTGTTAGCTTAATATGTCCACTATAGTCATTTGCATAAACATAAACCTATATATGTTCGATCTTTCCCAAGTCTTATGGAAAAAGGTAGTGGGCTTATTTGTAAGAAGTGTCAAATCAAGATCCAAAATACCTAAATGGAATTGAATTTGTTCACTCCATTTAGAAAAATTAAGCCCATTGAGTCTTGTAATAGATGAAGTTTACAAATAAGATCAACAAATGTTGATGCTACAAAATATATATAAGATGCTCATACTTTAATTCTTTTACTTATAAATGTAAATACATAATACAAAATTCAGATAACATTTATATAGACATTAAATACATATTGAAGTTCTCATTTGGACGACACTACAATATACACATAATTGATGCTAAGTCAAATTTCACTTCATAGGAGTTATCTAATATGGAACATCACATACTAATGAATAATTTAATATTATTTAATTAATGTCTAAAAATATTTTAATTCAACCACTTTGGTGACTAACGAATTATTCATAATATAGACATCAAATTAAATAATAATGACAATAAAAACAATTATTATTAAATATTCATGTGTTTAATTTTAACTTTGATCCATCAAACATAAAAATGAATAAATCATGTATAACATTATTAGTGTTCTAAATGGCGGTCGAGGCACTGCCTAGGCGGGAAGCGCTCATCAACCGCACCGCCTTAGGCAAAGGCGATGCTTTAGGCAGTCAAACGGCTCCGGTGTCGGCGCACCACGAGCTCGGATGTGTCGCCCGAGCCCGGTGACGTGACGCATCGGGATGCGTCGCGCAGTCCAGCGACACGTCCGGACTCGCCGCGCGGTCCCGACAATGCGTCAAACTCGTCGCACAGACCGTGGGCGAAATAGTGGTAAGTGGTAAGAGGTCAGAGTTAGATTTTTAACTTGGGTTCAATTAAATACTTTAGGTTAATAATTTTAATCGACTCCTAGCTATGATTGGGATAATTTAAATAGACTTAATAAAATCCTAATAAAATTATCTCATTAATTTAATATATATATAAATTATTTTATTTTTTATTTTTAAATATTTAGATTAGTTTTTTTTTAATTTTTAGTTAATACAACCAAGGAGGATTATATATAATATTATGTATAAAAAATAATAATAATAATAATAATAATATATCAACTGCCTAGGTGGTAGGCTATCACTGACTACCCCGCCACTGCCTACCGCCATTTACAACATTGAACATTATTAATATATGTGGGTACACAAATAAATGAATATATTTTAAAAAAAAGTTCAAAGATTTAATCAAATACAAACATGTGCATGACATGCTTAATATATATATCCATTAGTAAGTTGAGATACCAATATAAAAACATTCGTAATTTTTAATCTCAAAATTCTTTTACATAGTTACTTTTAATCTTAAAATTCTTTTAGATAATTACTTGATATACGCAATAATTAGAAGTAAAAAACTTTCACAAATAATTTATCATACATATCAAAAGCATTCATAATTAGATGTTCATACTTGTACACATAAATAACAACGAAAGAAAAAATTTAAAAAATTAATGTATAATTGATCAATAGAGAAAAATGGTCGTTAATGGAAAATCATAAGTTCTTAACAAGTGCGATAAAAAATGTTCTTTAATGGAAAATCATAAGTTCTTAACAAATGCTATCACATGTTAAATCTATCTTCATGAATATGCAAATAAGGGTTTCATTTGCATAAACTTTAATACCCAAGATTTTGAACAAAGTGATCTTCAAGTATACAAAAAAATATAGAATCCATAAGAAAAATTATGTTTCTCCAACTTCTTTCTTGCTTAGTCTTTTTGATAGAGAAAAGATCTATCTAATGGGTAGAGGGAGGACCAATTTTCCAACCTTCCATTACTCATTCCATGCATTCAATTGTCTTTTTAATTTCAATTACATTCTTTCATTCTTACATGAATATGAGAATTGTATCTTCATGGACCAATCTGAATAAAACAATATAATAAAGTTAAATAATGTGGTCATTTAACAAGAAAATAAATCATAATAAAGTCAAACAATGTGGGTCGTTTAATAGGGAAATAAACCATTAAATAAATATTATATGTCATTTAATGAAAATAATGTAGGTCATTTAATAAAAGATAAAATTATTTCTTACATGTGGACCATTTAATAAGAAAAATTATTTCTAACATAGATAATATATATTTTAACTCAGATAATATATATTTCAAATTCAAACACGGAATGTGAAAAGTGAAACCATATTTTGTGTGTAAAATGCAGCCATTTCGCCTTTCCATGAGCCTTCTCTAAATAATGAAGTCACAAGATGCAGTCTTTGTATTATTTCTCACTTCTTTCATGTAATGCTTAGATGCTAATCCTCTATGTCTGATCATCTTTGCTGATTTTCCTTTGTTATGTCAGATTCTCTGAAATTATCCTTTATCTTCATTGAACAGGATCTCCATGAGAATAGACTGGGGAAATCATTGGTCAGAGTCCATGAGCAAGAAGATTTTATCATGGAGGATGTATTATCTTCTGTCAAGAAATGCATGAAGAAATATGTTGATAATCTACTTCTAACTCTTGAGGGTATTAGTGCCCATTTGTCACAGTTGGAGTTAGTTTGCTTCAAACTCGAAAGATCTGTTAGCGAACTTCGCACAGATTTTATTCAAGATCAGAGTGAAAAAGTTATGAAGTCTAAGTTTCTTGAGAAACATCTTCAAGAAGTAAGTTTACTGCTGATATCAAGCATGATAAGCACTCTAGATTTGAAAGGAACAAACCTGAAACATCTTTAAAAAAAATATAAAGAAATATAATTTTTACAAAAGTAAATTCATGTGCGGGAATAATTTCTTTAATTTAGTGTTTTTGGTTTATGCATTTAAATTTGCCTCATGGGATTATCAAAGGGACTAATGTATAATTTTGGAATTGGAAGAGGCAATGCATCCAAACTCATAGGAGGTATTTTATTTCCTGATATTTGTAACAAGCTCTCCATTATATGTAGTACAGTTTATAATTTTCATGTCATATTGAGGTCCATTCACATTACCTTTTAGGTTGCATTTACTTGGATGGTAAGTCTGGAAGGGGGAGTAATGCTCACAAAACATCATTATATTCATTTTTCTATCACTTTAATTACTATCCTTTATATCTTCCATCCAAGTAAACTCACTCTTAAGCATGATAATCTTTCAAGTATTAATGTATATTTGCTTCCGTTGCTTCATATATTTTCATCTTATCGCAGTAACTGATCCACTTGGTTATCTGGCTTATCTATGTCATACTTTTTTGACTTATTTCTACCATAAGTAGTGAGCGTATGATGTTTATTTATTTAAAACCATTGAAATTTCAGAGACATCAAATTAACATTTATGTCATGGGATGGGAACCTACCTTCAACGGTGGTTATTAGTGACATTTAATATGATGTTATAAAATTTCTGTGTCAGTGTTCTAGTTTTCTGATTTATGATCTGTTCTCATTGAATAATTTCATCAACATTGCATGGTCTTTAATCAATGTAGTTATAATACAATCTTGCTTTGGATTTTGCTATTACATATATTAAATAGCTCCATTATGTTCTTCCACATTCTGATTTTCATGTCAAAAGAGGACGGTTCAACCTTTAGATTTATTCATCACTTGGGATTATTCTGTTTCCTATAGTCTAGTATCACCTTGAAACTAAGGCCAATTATATTTGATGTATGCAAGTTTGTAACTTGAATTTGCCGTGGTTTGCCTAGTTCAGTTTTCAGTATTCCTACTTTATTGATTAAAGATATTTAGTTTGTTTAAAGTTGAGCAAAATTCACATATCAAACTATCTGTGTATCAGCTATTCAGAATTCTGTTCACAGTGGTAAATTGGGGTATCATCTGAAATGTGTCTATATCAACTCTATCACAGTACCATTTTCATTTGGACAACAACTGTGCCAAATCTAATATGACATTTGTGTCCTCTTTTGTTTCGGTGCTAATATAATTTATATCTATGAAATATGGTTATTCTAGAATGTTGCAATTATCAAACAATTCTATGATGCTCACAGTGCAAAGCTAATACTTATCAAATAAGTAACATCTCATTCAATGAAGTTATATGAAACATAACTTCTTTGTGTTAGTTGTCACACAGTCATTGTTGTATAATGTTGTTCTTTGATCTCAATAATTTTGCTTGTCTCAATCTAATCCTTTTACTATTTATTCTTTATTACTCGAGCCGTTCTCTGGTCCTGGAATTGGAGTTTTGACATGGAGCCTAATCTTACATGTAAAAAAGGAAAATCTCTTGTCAAAGGCCTCATTTGTTGTGCCCTTGTTTCCCTGCCCTTTTCTAAGTTTTCTTATATTGTTGAGATTACAGATGCACTGGCACAATCCCCCTTCTTTGGTGACATTCTTAACTTTTGAAGATGTCTATCTTAAGATCATCATCAATTACAATGTAGCTGTCAACTCCTTTGAAGAACAACCAAGAGCATAACACCATCTAGCTTCTCAACTGTTGAACTAGTGTTGTATCTTCGTCATCGCTCTGTCTTTTACGTTTTCATTCAAGTTGGATTTTTTTTTCTATTCTGTTCAGCTGATTGGAAACAATATTATTCCTCCAACTTGAGTTAGTGTGCAGATTCATGTGTGTTTTAGACATATGCGGTACAAGTTTTTATAAAAGTCCTATTTAATCAGAAAGATTTTATTGATACAAGCAAATAGTAAGAGAACCACTAGACCGATGCAAAACAAGAGATTGATTATGAGCTGGACAACAACATCTCGTGTTTAGAAGTATAACGACCACCACCTAAAACAACAATGTGAGTCCTGACTAGTTTAAGGATTATCAGTTCAACACTTTTGTTATAATTCTCTATCCAATTGGTATTACCTTTGTTCACAATATGGCATTCTCTGTAGTTGTACATAAGAATGAGTATTGATTAAAGCTATATATATATTTGTATGTTAAGTATGAAACTTGGATTGTTCATTTAAACATCTATATGGACTTTATGGTCCTTAATAATGACTTGGATTTTTTCTACATTTTGTCATTGGCATCAGTTGTAGCAAGGCCACTTGAATTTTTTTTTTTTTGTTTTGCTCTTAGTCTTTTTAGGTCTCCCTTTAACCTGCATTGAACCATTAGTCTTGGATATTTTCAATTGGTGGAACTAAAGTGTCTATAGCCCTTAGAACATCTCTATATTTGACACATTCACTTTGAGGCTTGCTTAATTGCATTATCCATGAATTGTAATATTTTGTGATTAGCTAAAAAAACACATGAACTATGAGGTATTTTGTTGATCCATACAAGAATTTTGTTAAGATTGCATTTATAAATTTTCTTAAATTCTCCAGTTAGTCGCTGTCAATTTTATATGATGGTAGGCATTGTAGAATTAATTGTAACAGTTACATTTCTATAAAATTTTCTTTTAAAAATTATTTAATTTTATCCTTTTCCTCACACTCTCTCATTTCTTCCTCTCTTCTCTTTCTTCTTCCTATTCTCACGTTGTTGCCACTGCCCAAGTCAGAGGCAACTTCTACCAGGTGAAGCTCACAGATTGTGGTAGAAGAGAAGCTCCTTTTTTTCCTTTCCTTGGTCTTACTCATGTTGAAGCTTAGTTATGGAGATGATGGTAGAGGGGGAGAAAGGGAGAAAGAAATAGAGGGAAAAAATGGGCAAGAAGAAAAAAAAAAAGAAGGAGCTCTACCTCCACCTCTATCATCGTCTCATCACTGGAGCTTGTCTGGGCAGCATCAACTTTGTGGTAGTAGCCTCAACCTGCGGTGGCAACAGTGGAAGAAAAACGGGGAGGAAGCATAACACTACAAAGGCAAGGTTTGCATATGCAATCTTAACAGAAAAAGATTGGTGTATGAATCATTAGCCCTAACATCTTTGTTTCTATATTGACACATCCAGCTGAATCAATATCCTCAAAAGAAGACAAGTTGACTTTTATTTTGTTGTTCCTTTTGTCTAATAGGATGTTCAGGGATATAGGACTGGAATACATACAACTAGGTTTCCTTTGCTTAATTATAAGAAAAGAAGACTGATTTTCTTGTCATTAAACTTTGTTGCATTTGACTCATACAATCTGAGACATGGAGGACTAGGATAAGTACAAATAGGTTGCCTTAAGTATGCAGATTTGTCATATTCCTTACCTTCCTAGGATATGTACTTTTTTATAAATATTTTTTGTACAATATCAAGTGCTTGTCATGGATATGCATGTGCTCCTTTGGATGCCCATGGAATCAATTGAGTTCATGTATCAATCCATGCAGTTAATTCTGTGACATGATAATGATATTTGATATTCTGCATGTCTTATCCATTTTTTTTTCAATTCTTACTATCATGTTGGGTTAGAAATTTGGAGAAGTCTGCAATAGACTGCTTTTTACTGTTCCATCTACTCCATTTTGTGATATTCAGCAATTCTTATTTTTGGAACATGCCTTATCAGGTGCATAGATCTGTTCAAATTCTTAGAGACAAGCAAGAACTTGCAGAAACTCAGAAGGAACTAGCCAAGCTTCAACTAGCACAGAAAGAATCTCAAGAGAAGAATGATATCACTATTACGCGAGCTGTATATGAACCTAACAGCCTAAACAACAAACCGGACGATGCCAACCAACAATTGGTGCTTGCTCTACCCCATCAAACTGCTGCAGCTCCAACAGTGCTTCCAGCCGGAACTTCCCAGCAAGTTCAACTGTATAAAGCACTACCTATCCCTCAGCAAGCACCAAACCCTCCTAACATTCAACAGGGTCACATTATAATGCAACCTGGCAATTACTATCCTCGGCATCCAATATTGCCACAAGACCAACTTAGCCAACCCGCACGACCGGAACTGCACTACATGCAACCAAGACCTCAGCCTCAGGATATACCATTCCAGGAAACACCACAGCAGCAACTGTCAGAAAACCCAAATCAACATCCACAATTTCCACAATACCAGCAGCAACTGCCTCCAAAGCACGACCAGCAATTGTTGCAACAACCTGCATCCCGATCTCAAATCAGAACGCAACCACCACCAATGTATACCCCATACTCATCTCAGCCCCCTGTGGCTCCTGGTCCTGAAACCTTTTCTAGCAGCATGCCCATGCAGGGGCCTAATCCAACAATTGCACAGCCTGGAGGAGTTGTCCTGAAGCTTCTCGATATGGATATGGAGGAACAAACAGTTCAGTGTCACAGCCGCCCTTGCATCATAATATGCAGCAGTCAATGCAGCCTTTGGTAGGCCCGGGTTCCTTCGGTCCACAACTAGGCAAGGATGGTTACATGGGCGCTGCACCGCTGCCACCGTACACCATGCAAGGCTATTCTGCTGCCTACAGCTATCCACCAAACTACCTTCCGTCTGCAAGGAACCAGCAAATTCCTATTCCAGCTCATTACTATGATTCTCTGTCAATACGCAATCACCCCTATGGAGAGATGATTGAGCAAGCTATTAGTATGGGATTCGATAAGAATCAGGTTATCAATGTTGTCCAGAGGATGACCGTGAGTGGTCAACCAATGAATTTTAATTCTCTGCTCGACAGATTGAATGAACACGCTGGTAGACCATCTGCATGAGCATGGTGAATCAAAACTCAACGCATACAAAGTAGTCTTCCAATTTCTCTACTGTACAGTAATAAGTGCTCTCTAGACTGGTGTTGTAGACACTGTTTTGTATTTATGATGTTTGGATCTTTGCCTTAAAGCTGGCTTAGGCATATTGTTTGTGAGGAACGGCTATACGTTGCCTGAACAATTGGCTTGAATCTCCATAACTAGTGTTGGCATTTCACGGAGCGTGTGTCCTTGCCCAACCTTGGGACTTTCCATGTTGGCGTGAATTGCATTTTTTTTTTTAATGCTAGCTCAAAGTATCTAGCCCTTAGAGCTAATTAATTTTGAGATGATCGATTCAGTTTTACGAAAAAAATTATTAGCTATTATTGAAAGTGGTCGCAATGAGCGATCTGGTAGTTTAATATTTTTAATTTATTATTTTATTAGAGAAAAATATTTTATAATGCATTGTAGCTAAAAGGCATCTTGAGGCGAGGGTAACAAGTTTTTTAATGTTTCTCATGATGGTTTGACTAATAGGGTTACAAGCTACCTCAAACCTTAGATTGTTAGGTTGTCAGTTGGCTTAAAATACAATTATATAAAATATCAGTGTCTAGAGAATTTTTTATCATCAAACTTATGCCTTCAACTAGTTACGAAGTTGTCCGTATGGTTGCAGAGGAACAAAGCTTTTGCTCCGTGATGTAAAATAATGATAACACTCATCTTAGCACCGCCCTTCAGTGCCCATCTTAAGGTCCCGTGGAAAGGAGGTACAGTATGTTGATCTTTTAGGAATTCAAATCTTGCTCTTGTGATGCAAATATACCACTCGGCAGCTAAATGACTAGCAACCAAGTTGAGGTTGTGGCCGTAGCTTATGATCAAGTTGAGAGACAATACTAAGAATTGTGTGTTTCCGCCCAATTTTTTAGGGGACGAAGATTTTAATAATAAGTCACCAATGAATAAATTTTAAATCCGTCTTTTCTCACTTCTTTAAATAAATAAGATTATCTTAACTCTCATACAATTTATTCTTGACAAAAAATAAAAAGCATTATTCATTTTTATTATCATTAAAAAAACATTTCATTTTTTTTAAAAAAATAAAAGAGCATTTCATATCTTAAAAATGACCTTCTTTCAATATTATTATAATAATTTTGATTAAAATTATTTCAAGATGCTCAAAATTATTAAATAATTATAATTATAATTAGTTAAAATTATTATGATTTAATCAAAATTAATCTAATTTATTAAAATTGGTTAAATACTATTAAAATAATTTTAATTAAAATGTTACAATTGAAATAATTTTGATCAAAACTATTATACTATTAAGTAGTTTCCATCAAAAATAAATTTTGCTGATAGTTTTTTTTTTCTTTTGTTGTTTTAGGCGATAGGGTATATCAAGGCACACCTTGTTTTTTTATTTTACTACTCTCATTAATCATTATGATACTCAAAAAATAATATTATTATGATATTAAATTTTAAATAATAAATTTATTATGATATTATATTTTAAAAATTAATATTAATATTGTATTATTATTATTGTGATATTATTTTTTAAAATTTAATATTATAATGATGGCTGCTTTTTAAATATAATATTACTATAGTTGGTGTGAGGAATAAAATAAATATATTCTTTTAAAAGAAAAAAAATTAAGCGTGTTTTTTAAAAAATTTCATAATTTTTAATACGCCTTTGATAGAAAAAAAAAATTTACAGTGGAAATTAAAAAGTAATTTATTCGTCTCAATTTGAGTGCGCTATCTTTTTGATATTAGCTCTTCGACGGCGCCCGTCGAACTCGTTGGGAGCACTACAAATCTTGGTCCGATTCAAGTCCGCAGATAATGAACAATCGGAGTAGCGACAGACTGAGTGACGCGATCGATCGGGGATGAAGACGAGGGCGAAGAAAGTGAAGACCACCGCCGACGCTGAGACAGCCATGAAGTCCAAAAGGGAACCCTCCAAGAAGTCGAAGCCAAAGCCGAAACCTTCCTCCTCCGCAAAGCACCAACACCGCCACAAGCCGAAGAAGCCCCCCACGGCATTCTTCTTCTTTCTGTACGCCTCGTTCAACTCTATCCCCCTTTGTTTTTAACCGCCGCATATATTGGGGTTTCTTCATGTTTTTGATGTTGGGGCATGTGTTTCTGGCATAGTTTGATTGTTGCAGTTGGATCGTTGTTGCAACGCCGTGTTAGAATAGTGTTTTTTTTTTCCCGGCTGTATTAGCACTACAGCAAAAAACAAAAAAGTTTTTCTTTTAGGTTCCTTCTTGCCTTTAGCTAGAGTTGTTGAGTGCATCTTGGGGCTTAATTCTTTTGTTCTTTGTATCGAGGAGATCGGCTGCGTCTAAAGATTTCGGATTGTTCTCGACGATTATATTTTGTGCTTGTTATGTTTGTCTATCGTAATCGGCGCTGAGCTTCTATTTTTGTCTTTTGTTTTACTTTTTTTTATAAAGAAAAATTTGATACTTTGGAATTATTTGAGTCCAATTAGCACTTGTACCTATGTTGTTGAATGTGGAGCCACACTTTTTAGCCGGGTTACAACTTAAAAGTTGGGCTTAGATACCATGGCTGTATCATTTATATTTTATCGTTCAATGTATACATCTTTGTAGGATATGGACCTATATATCTAGTTATGGTCCTGGAAACGTTTTCTGGTTTTGTATTGTTATTATAATACAAGTTCAAGAATCTGATTATCTTCCATATTATCATGACCTAGATATGCTGCTACAATGGTTGCTAGTCTGGTGTTGTTAAAATACAGTTCTATTTTGGTTACAATATACGAGTTCTAAAACTTCCAGGTGTCATCGAGTAGGGTAATGTAGTTGCTGAAATTACCCTTTTTCTACTCTCTGGCTTATTTTTGCTTTGTAATGATTGGATGTGAGGTCAGGCAATGTGTAATCAGAAAAAGAGCTATGGCATCTTGACGCTTTGTATCTTGTAAACTTTGTAATAGGTATAAAATTAATTGATACTTTTCCTTCCTAGCATAAAATATGTGTTATTTATTGCTTATAGCATCAGTTACAAGGTTATTTAAAAATCTACTCCATTTCGCAATTGTGTACTAGAACTTTTACTTTTGTTTGAATTGGACTGTTCATTGTTTCCAGTTCACATGTAATGATTTGTTTGCCATGTTAGTTAGAATACCAAGGTCATTAATCCTTTGCATGCCAGTGAAAAATAGTGCTTTATTTCTTACAACCTTGTTTCAGAGAATAAGGCTAACAGCCTTTGACTAAAGCAACATTAAATAGATCTTGATGAAATTTGATCTTCAATTTACCAAAGTTGCTCATTAATGTTGAAGTTAGCTTGTATCCAACTCTCCTAATTCTCACGGGAATTGTTGTATTTCAGTTTCTTCATAGCACTGAATAGCCCTTGCCCTCCCTACCTCTACCCTACTTAGTCAACCATTATGTAGAGTTTGTTCCAGCAGCAGTCATGGTGTGGCGAATTGGTCTTGGCAATGAGCATTGTTCCACGTTGAGATGTAGGTTAAACAACTTTTTTTTCTCTGCTTCTTTGCATCAAATAGTGTGAAGAAGCTAGAGGTTGATTTTAGACTTACGTTATAGCATTACTGGTGTAGTAGTCCAATTTGATTTTTGGGATGTGTTTGGAGCTTAGATAAAAATGCTCTTCATCCTCACATAATTAAAAAAAAAAAAAATCAATTATGATTAATTTTATAATGGGTACAAGAAATTGAATATATAAGTGGATATGTTAATTTTTTTGTGTTTGTTTGTTGTTTTGGTACTAAGTGCCTTTTACACTAACTAAAATCTTATGTTGTTTGTTCATAGTCTATATTTTATCTTGCGTAAATTACAGTAACCACCTCTTCAAAATTTCAATATTGTGCCTTATACTCCTGAAAGTTTCAGAATTGCATTTAGTATGCCTGAATGCATTTGTAAGTTGATAGCTTGTACCGTTTCATCATTATTTTATGACTTTTTTACCAACTGATAGCTTGTACCACTTTATCATTATTTTATGACTTTTTTTACCCACTTTAGATTAATTTAGTTGAGGCCTTCTAATCCATTTGAACCAATCCTCACTCAGTTATGGAAGGAGGTGGTACTTTTCAACTTATTTGACGCAATAAATACTTTGAGTTGAGTCAAATAGTGTCCTCCATATCAAGCCCCTTCGCCTCCAACAACCTGCATCTCCTTCCCGTTTGCTTGACCTCAACAACTTATGGAGCCCCCTCTGTTATTCACATCATTGCGCGGTGAATGATGTTGAAATCAGGGTTTTTGTCAACCAAGAAGAAAGCACCAGGCTGGTGCACCCCTTCACTAGCTCAACTTCTTAAACTCGCAATGCACCTCATCATTGTGCCATCCTAGAGGTCGTCATATGGAACTGGAATTGAGTGCTCAGACTCAAATCAGTAGTCAATGAGGACATCAACCATGTTCATTGATGCATTGTGGGCATTGACATAATTGTAGTATGGAGGATCACATGATGTTTGGGCTGGGTGTTGACCTCAAAAGTAGTGTCTGACAGAGGGTTTGGTGGCATGTCGATGTGGATGTCCTTGGAGGTGACACCTATGGAGGGTTCATGGTTGAGCATTCCTCAAATAGATCAAAGGATTTCAACCATGTTGATTTGGATGAAAATATTGTACCACTCGGGTGCCATGTGTAATTTTAAAACTCTATATTGAGCATGATATAAGAACTTTTCCATAGTATCAGGCATAATATAAGAACTTTTCTACAGTAGTTTTGTGTGGTTTACCTTCTGTTGAACATAATGGACAAACTTGAAAAAATTAATGGTTACTTTGCAATGTGATATGAATTAAATGTGTAGCTAGGACCAGGCTTAGGTAAGAGAATGACTTCAAGCCTGCTTAGCTTGGTTGACTTGTCCAATTATCACTTCTAGCTAACACCTCAAATATTGCAACTTGGTGCCTCATAATTTTTGCACTTTGTCAATGCTGCCAAAATCATATTCTGCTTATAGGGAAAGGACTCTGTATGAATAGATATGGTTCAACAACCCCTGATTCCATGTACTAAAGTCCATGGAGATTCCACAAGTGGAAGAAAATTGAAGAATCTGTGATCTCGTTATAAGTTAGATCATATTTTGGTATTTGGGTTTGGTGCAAGATAGTTTTATATTGGATAGAGGTTTCGCTCCTTGATATTCTTCCTATCCAGCTCTTTCTATGTACTTCCACTTCCAAATTCTTCTGTTTTTCCTTGAAGAGATTTTTGAACAAGTATTGAGGTGCCCTTTTTTTTTGAAGGGAAGATTTTCGGAAGACCTATCAGCAAGAAAATCCAACTGTCAAAGCAATGCGGGATGTATGTACTGCTTTTTTATTTTATTTTTATTTTTTGTTAGACCTAATATATCTAGCATGATGCCTTTTCCCACAGATTGGCAAGGCCTGTGGGGAGAAATGGAAAACAATGTCATTTGAGGTTAGATCTTTCAACTTTTTATACACCAATGCATATGATTGAGTTTGTTTTGTTTTGTAGAAGAAAAATGCTATAATACATATAGGCATCTATCTGCAAACGTGAAACATTAAAGGCAACTAAGTATTTGTTTCATGATGAAATTTTCATAATACAGCATAACCATCTATTTAAGCAATTTTATGAGATGGTCAATGCCTACCTCGACCACATTATAACAGGATATGTTTCAGAAATATGGAAGCTAAGTCTTTCTCTACCCTTGTGACCCTATATCTGATAAGTATAAATTTGCATGGCCATAAAAAGTTTGAACATAAAACTACTGCACTTCTTGAAAAGTAGACCATTATTACTTCAATCTCTATATATCTAGAATCCTTGTTAAGGAAATGTCTGCTAATTGATGCCTGGCTAATCATTGTCTCTTGAAATGACTATTTCATAGAATAGAATGACTTATTTTCTAGGCAGCTTGAACTTGGAGATAATTTATGACTGACTTGGTTCAACCCCAAAACATCATACATTGGTTTGTTAACGATCTGACTGCATTATCAGCAGTCCTTAAAGCTAAGTTGGGGCGGAGCCCAATTTTTTTTATATATAGTTTGACACCCCTTCCTGTCTAAGGCGGATTAGCACATGTCCCATAGAGAAGAACCTAGATCAGTACCATTATGAAGGTTTTGTCAACTGATCTAAAATCTCAAAAACTCGAGTGAAATGGGCTACATTATATTTATGGTTTTATCAAGGTATGGCTATTGCTCCTTAAATATGTTATTGTATCTCATCAAACAAACTTAGGCTACAAATAACAAAGGTAAGACGACATGTTTTCTTAATCAAGTTACTGTGGCCGAACATGACATATTGTTAACCTGCATAGACATCTATCTGTTCACGTCCTTCAGAAACCAGAACGATTTGTATGCTGAGTCAATTAACTATTTTTCTTCACTGGTCATGGATGTTTTGATAACCTAAGCTTATCTAAATGTTCACATGTTGTGTAAGATGCATATAAAGTTTGCATAGAAATTTGGCATAGCATGTTTTCTATATCCTAGTCTGTGGGAAATACATAGATTCAGTCAGTGATGCTTGTCAATTAGGCACAGGACCGTCCCAAGACAATGCGGAAGGGAGTACTAGTGCGAATTCACCATTGTATAGTTAGAAGATACTATATGGAAGTAATTTCTGCTAATATTTGCATATGGATTTCTGTGGTTTCATTGTTCAATAAAAGGCATGCAATATGTGAAATCAAAGAATATTGTATTTATGGTAGGGAATAAGTTTGTTTTGTTTTTGGTTGGAGAAATGAAGCCACTATATCAAAGCCACAGTGTACTTCATTAACAGTAGTCGTGCCTTGTTTCTTAGGAAAAGGTTGCTTACTATGACATAGCTACCGAAAAGAGAGCCGAATTTGAAAAGGCCATGGCTGCTTATATCAAGAGAGAGGTTCGTCGTCATTTATCTCCAGTCTCTTAGAAAATTGCATGGCCTTAATAACCCTTCTTTTTTGTTAAAATTTGCAGGAAAGTGGAGAGTTCTCTGATGAATATGATGACTTTGAGTGATTGGTAAGGATGCTTAATATGTATCCGCTGCTTGTAAATTATATCAGTTCATTTAGGATCAGAGGTTACCTATATCTTGTTATTTCCAAGACTATCTCCAGACTGAATTTAATGCAACGTCATTATATGCATTATATAGAACATAAGAACTTGTTATTTCTGGACTTTAAACAAAGTCAAACATTGGCTCTCAACAGAATACTGAAATAGTCAAAATAATTCAACTATTTGGACCTTGTGATTAGCTTCTATCGTGGGGCCAGGCGGCTCAGCCCATTTGCATTCAAGCCAAACTGTTTATCAGGCTGGCCTAACCTCTACAATCTAGTCCATTTAACACTTTTCTCCAATTGTTCGAATAGATTATTTCTGAAAGTTATCGGTTCAGTTTCGATTTTTTATTGATCATCAAAATAAATTAAAAAATATTTGTAAAAGTGTATTCAAGTTGTCAGCATTTTTAGGATGATTGTCTCGTTATAGAATTTTTTTTTATATAATGTATTACAATAGAAATTTATTTTTTAAATATTTAATTAATTATTTAGAGGGTTTAATTTTTGCATCATTGTCCCGGGCCGTTTCTCGGCTCGATCGTCTGACGTTCTGTTTAAATTATGTGTTCCGGTTTAATATAAAGATTAAGGATCATTTACTGTTGGTTCCATCAAGGCCGTCCTGCCATCTGCCATGGACTGTCGCTTGATAGTATTGTCTTCTAATCCTATTTAGTTGAATTAAAATGGCATACTTTATCATAAGTTTAAATTGATGGTGTCCGATAAACTGAATATGAACTGTTTGTTGTTTTTCCACATTCTCCTCCATTTTAAAGTTTGACACCTCTATCAAAACACAAACTTCAATTCATACCTCAAAATCCATCCTAATAGGAGGTCTCGCTTTTGTTTGGAGGGTTGAAGTATATTTTTCTAAAAACAAGGACTTGCTAGCACATAACTTTTACACTTGATAATGGAAAAAATATTATTTTTGTTTTGGGAAAAAAAACGAATTTAAGACAATAGTTCAAGCTCAAACAATCAAAGTCTCATTGACCAACTAATTCAACTCAAACATTGAAATCCAAATGCTAGAGATTAAGAACTAGAGTGCTCGGTGAAACTTTGACTATTTCATCATCTAATAGCAATTTAGATTAAAAAACTTAAACTATTTGGTTTAATTGCCCTTCAATTTCATTCTAAAAAACCTATCTTATTAACCACTTTTAAAAAATAATATAAAAAAGTAAAGACATAATAACTATACAGATAATCAAAATACAGCTTTACAAAAGCACATATTTTTGAATTAATATTTTCATATAATATATAATAAACATTATCATTCACCATGAAAAATTAATAAAAGATACTTTGAATAATTATATAAGCTCATTATAATTAACCGATTCATTGGAATGTCAAAATAAATAAAGAAATATTGTTTTTATTAATTTAACAAATTATAATATATATATATATATATTTAAAATAAGTAGAAATTTGGTTTCTAGATTTGCTTTTTTATGTATATTTAATCATCTAAAACATCTAGATTTGTTTTCTCAATAAGATGCCTCTATCATTATCAAAGGTCCCTGCTCTTCAACACCTTGATAGTGCAATGGTTAAGCTCTCCAATGGTTAATCAAGGGGTCTAAGGTTCGAATCTCAGCTACGGCGCATTACAGGGAATTTTCCCTCCAATGAGAAGCGGGCCTTAGAATACTGGTCATTTAGATGAGCTTCCATTAGCGCTTCCCGATTTACCCTGGTGGCTGGTGAGAAACTTCCGTGGGGCCGGGCCGGTCACCCCAGGTCCGACGTTACCCGACCTGGTTAATCATTTT
>JBBUKS010000042.1:1439391-1460021 GCA_038050645.1 Hedychium gardnerianum
TGTTAGTTGTATTATGTATTCAAGGAATTATCCGTCGGACAGGGGAGGTGTTGTCCGATTTTCGTCGGATAAATATCCTCCCGGGGCGTGACAGTTACCCTAGAGTGCTTACACCATTTGCTCCCAAATGTTATTAAGTAGAAGAGGTAACATAGAAAGTATGATTAAAGAACTACCATATGTTACTAAGGGCTTCTCATTCAAACAATCTAGATTATACAAGTCACTTCCGAACATTGGAATGGTAAAAACTCATTGAACTAAAGTTAACTAATCTCTTATAGAGAATTGCCCCCAATTCAAGGTAATTACTCTAGATAGTCCGGTTAAAGGACTATCCTCTATCACTAGGAGCTCCCCGGGCATACAATCTAGAGCAATCTCCTCTACATGGTGATAATTCTTCATATCCACATGCAAGCATTTCACATATGCATTAAATCAAACAAGAGTAAGGCATCACACACATGGAATAAGTCATGAACACTTCAAAGAATAAGAAAATTGGCAAATCCATAGCGTATACATCAACATCACATCACAATTACTCTCTAATTCCTATAATCTATGAAATTAATTCCATAGCAATGGAAAAACAAGCCGAAGCCAAGAAATATAGCATTCTTACAATCTAAAGCAAGAGTGGAGAAGAAGGAATGCATATCAAGATGTTGTCATCGGATGAAATCCTTGCTCCAAAAGTTGACGGATCATCGGAATCAAAGTAGAAATGGCCCTCATAGGTTCCCACAAAGGGGAAACGTCTCCTCCCTTTTAAAAAGGGGATCTCGATCCCCTTTTATAGGCCCCACATGGCCATGCCTCCTCACCACATAGCCATGCCATGAGGCACGACCAGGCTATGGAGTGTGCCAAAAAATAGGGAACGATTGTGCCATAGGGTACGACCCAGATGATGGAGGCGCTAGAAGGAATGACACGGCCATGCCAAATGGCACGACCGGTCTGTGGGGATACTCTAGAAAAACTACTAGAGACCTTCTAAAGAGACACGACTATGCATTTAAGGCATGACCTATTTGGCTAGGTTTGGCACGGTCGTTCCTTTTAGAAGGGCCTGAGTGATGAGTTGATCTGGAAGCCTGCTTGAGGGGTTCTGAGAAGGCACGACCTGAGCTTGGAGTTGATCTAGAAATTTGTTGGAGTCCTCCTAACCAGGCATGGTCATGCCTTTTTGCACGACCTGGTCTTAAAGCTGATTTGGTGGTTTGCTGGAGGCCTCCTGAGTAGGCATGACATGACATAGCTGGGAATGGTCATGCCCTTAAGAGGCATGAACATGCTTTCTGGTTCTGCTCCCAAGCTTGCTCCAATGTACAATTCGCTTCCTTTTAGCTCCAAATTGCGTCCTGTCAATCAAAATATGATGATAGCAGATCTCTGAACTAAAGGAGTAAAAGCATGATAATATAATGAGATAAGTGCGATAATGTAGATTATAATCAATGAAATATAAATAGATGTGCAACAAATAATGTCTAAAAGCATATATAATTTACACACATCATGATCATGAAAGATTATTTATTCAACAAAACGCATTCCCAATTCCCATCATAAGTAGCTAAATTTAGCTTCGAGGAGTGGTTTAGTGAAAATATCAGCTAAGTTTGATTTGGACTTAACATAACTAAGGACAATATCATCTCTATGATCACTTATTAATTGATTTATTTTCAGATTTTTCTCATTTTTTTACTCTTCTTCAAAAGCAATCACTATTTCTAAGATATGATCCTTATGTTTCAAGAAAAACACCCAAGTGTATCTAGTAAAATCATCTATCACAACAAAGCAATATCTACTATCATTCAAAGAAACATGCTTACTACTATCAAAAAAATCCATGTGTAGTAGTTCTAATGTGGTAGATGTACTCAAAATAGTGTTACCTTTGTGGATAGTTTTTATTTGCTTAACCATTTGACATGCATCACACAATTTATCCTTTTGAAACTTCAACTATGGCAATCCTTGCACCAACTCTTTCTTTAATAATCGTTTGATGTTCCTCATGTTGGTGTGGGCAAGTTAGTGCCAAAGCCAAGTCTCTTCCTATTTGGACATTAAACACTTAGCAAACACATTAGTAGCACCAAATAATTCAACTTGATAAATATTTTCCTTTCTATGGCCTATGATAATGATAGTGTTTAGTTCACTGTGTTTGATTAGACATTGAGATGAGTTAAACTCAACCCTATATCCTGAATTACATAATTGACTAACACTTAAAAAATTGAAGGTCATTCCTTTTACTAGTGAAACATTCTTGATCACAAATTGTTCAGAAATTTTCATGTCTCCTATTTCTATAACCTTTGGTTCACCACTATTACCAAAAGAAATGATACCTTTATTTTTGTTCTTAAGTGATGAAAACTTTGATGAGTCCCCCGTCATGTGCCTAGAGCATCCACTATCCATAAACCATATAGTTGGATACTCCCCCTCAACACATGCCTATTCAAACACGATTAACTAAATATTTTGGTACCCAAATTTTGGGTCTAGTAGCATCAACAACATATTGCTTGGGTACCCAAGTTTGCACAGTTTAATTTTAGGAACACTATTTTTACTCATTAAAAACATAAATTTAATTTCTTTGTGCTTTGGTTTGTACCCTAATCCTGCTTTGTTATAAATAGTCCGTTGAGCTCCTAAAATCATGTCCAAATATTTAGAACTTGAAGTAAACTTTTCCAATGCATTTCTAAGATCATCTACTTGCAC
Source organism: Hedychium gardnerianum (assembly GCA_038050645.1). NCBI lineage: Eukaryota > Viridiplantae > Streptophyta > Magnoliopsida > Zingiberales > Zingiberaceae > Hedychium > Hedychium gardnerianum. The sequence continues at coordinate 1,442,149 of JBBUKS010000042.1, forward strand.
TTTAAAGGATGCATTTTCATTCTTGAGCTCATCAAATTGACTAGTAGCATTTTCTTGATGAATGCAAGTCTCACATGACACTTTTTCATCTCAAAATGACTTCAATTCATTGTGCAATTTCCTAACCTTACCTTTTGATTTTGACAAAGCATTTGTTAAACACACAATAGTAGCATACATCTTATCAAACTTGGGAGAGGTTACCTCATCATCACTAGATGATGACTCACTTGATGATTCCACATCCTCACTGTGGCTATCTTCACCTTCACTACTCTCCACGTTGCTTAACGCCATGAGTGCCATGTGCCTTGAGCACTTCCCTTCATCTTCTTCTGATGATCATGAAGAGGAGTCATCCCATTTGGCTTTCAAGTCCTTCTTCTTCTTTAGTTTCTCCTCTTGCTTCTTTAGTTTTGGGCATTCATATTTGAAGTGACTTTTTATATTGCACTCATAACAAACCACATCAGTTTTAGACTTTGAATCCACCGGAGATTTACCTTTTATTTTTTTGTCATTGAAGATCTTCTTGACATCCTTCTTGTTGAACTTCCGAGAGTGTCTCATCATATTTCGAACAAAGTTTGCCATCTCACTAGATGATAGCTCCTCGTCACTCTCATTCTCTTGTTTAGATTCCGAGGAGGACTCTTCCTTCTTCTCCTTCTTCTTTTCTTTGTTCTTCTTCTTGCTCTTTTCACCTACAACCAAGGCTATACCTTTCTCCTTATGGCTTGCATTAGCTTGTTCATGTAATTCTAGTTCACAAAATAATTCATCTAGCTTAACAATTGACAAGTCCCTTGAAACCTTATAGGCATCAACCATTGATGACCATAGTGAGTTTCTTGGGAAGGATTTTAGTGCATACCTGATGAGGTCCCGATTCTCCACACTTTCTCCAACCGAATGGAGACCATTTAGAATTTCCTTGAACCTCCCATGTAGTTGACTTACCGTTTCTCCTTCCTTCATTACAAAATTTTGCATTTGATTTATGAGAATGTCCCTCTTTGTGATTCTTGAGTCATTTGTGTCTTCATTCAATTCAATAAGCTTGTCCCACAATTCCTTGGCACTCTTGAATGGACTAACTTTGTTTAGTTGCTCTGAACTCAGTCTGCACTGAAGGATTACGGTAGCCTTAGCATTTGTTTGTGCCTTACAATTTTGATCATCAAACCATCTTGAAGATTTCAGGATTCTTCCATCTTGAGTTGTCACAACAAAGCCCTTGGTCACAGAGAACTAATTATCAATTTCAGTCATGTGGTAGTTCTCCATGCGATTCTTCCAATAAACAAAGTTGTTTCCTTCATAGTAGGATGGTCGAGTAGTGTTGTGGCCATCTTTCAAAGACATCTTTGCAACTTAAAACTTTTGCTCCTTTGGATATAAGTCCTCCGAACCAATCTCGCTCTGATACTACTTGTCGGGACTGTTAGAGCTAGAGGGGGTGAATAGCTCGCTTCGATTCTTCTTTTGTAGTGGATACTTAAATTTGAGCACACCACAATGCTAATACCTTGATTTACTTGGTCTCCACCTCCTTGAGGTGACTAATTCAAGGTCCACACCAGCAGTCACAGATTCTATTATTAACTCTCCTTCTCGAAACAACACCGAAGGTGGAGAAACCCTTTTACAATAAACTTTCAAAGTTCTCAAATGAAATAACAACAATGGAAAAAAAAAAAGGAAAGATTACAAGTTTTGGCTTGATTCTCCTTTTCTTGATTGCTTGAAGACCTTGAGGATGAGAGTTTAGGACTGAGATGAGCAGAAGAATAGCAATGGAATAATAGTTTAGCTTCGTGTCCTAATTCCCTTTTTAAGTGCTTCAGAATCGAGTTATTTCTCTGCTTTTTAGTCGCCACCAATCGATTGAGAAAACGCTCCACTCGATTACCTTGTCTCAACGGTCACTGACTCTAAATCGATGGCTGTTCCATTTTGAATTCCAATCGATTACCATTAATCACCAATCGATTAACCACCTTAATCGATCAGTCAATCGATTAAGAAGCCTTTTTGTTCAATCGAAGAAAAGCTCCCAATCAATCAGTGAATTGATTCGGAACATTTCTGTTCTCACGAAGAAATATTTCTCAATCGATCATCTAATCGATTCCCGGCGATTAGGGACCTTTCTGTTCTCATAAAGAACACTTCCCAATCGATCAACCAATCGATTAGGAAACTCCCAATCGATCCCGAAGTTTTCTATGTGCTCGAATTTGATTGTCAATCGATTGGTCATTCATGCTAATCAATTGATACACTTCCTTATTTTGGGTTTTAGCTCACCAATCGATTGGTGAATCCTAATATAGGGTTTTCACCCTAAACACTTGAGCACACACTCCCCTTTGATATTTTACTCGATCACAAATATCTCATGCCAGATGAACCTCATGTTCCCTGGACTTTGTGCCTGGAGCTTCCTCATCTCCGGGTCTTCATGCCAAAAATCCAGTCTCCGACTTTTCCCTAGACTTTACGCCTGGAGCTTTCTCATCTCTGGGTCTTTGTGCCAAGAATCAGGTCCCCGATTTTCTTAGTCTTCCCTTACCTTGCATCTGGTCTTCCGACTTGTATGAACTTCTTTTTACTAAGAATCTGGTTCCCGATCTTCTTGGATTTCTTTCATCTTATATACTTATAACTTAAGTTAGATCCAACGTATTAGCATAAACATAAATAATTGTCAATCATTAAAATTTCCATGATATGATTACATCAACAAAAGAGAGGTAAATTATGATATCGAACCTCTTAGGTAAGAGGAATTTAATTCCTAAGAAAATGAGAAATTTGAAACTTACTCCTATATAACAAATCTAAATTCGAAATTATATATATGGTAACTTCAATATTTTAATAAACTTAAAACTTCAACTTTTAATAAATATAGCATATATTTAGTTTATATAAAAAAAATTATTTTTAATTTTTTGAAGAATTTTAATTTTTTTAAAAATATTAAACTAGGACTTATTTGGCCATTTTAGAAAAAAAAAGTTACATTTTGTGTGTAAAAAGTAAAATATATTATATTTTAATTGATACATTTCTGTGAGATCTGATAACGCACAGTACACAGTGTATCAGATTTTTTTAAAATTTTAGTTTTAAAATATATATATATATATATATAAATCCTAAATATTATATGTTAAATACTAAATTTTAAATTTTAAAACCTAAATAAAAAAAATTCTATATAATTAATATTATATTTTAAAAAAAAAATACACATAATTAATAGAAAGAAGAAAAAAAACACCCTACGTAGTAGGCGTGTGTGGCAGGCGCGCACGGTAGTCATGCACGTCTGTCGCATATCATTGTTATTAAAAATGTTAACATGAATTTTTATTATTGACGAACAAATGCATTTTATTTCAATTTTATAATACAAAATTAACAAAACCTTTCTGAAGAATTTTTAGATGAATTAAAACATTAAAATATGAATTATCCTATCATTTAACACAAAGGATGGCCATTTTTTATGAAATAAGTAACATATTATTATTGTTTATTATTAATTTCAAGTTCTTAAATAATGTCATTAAAAAATTTCTATAAAATTAAAAATAAGTTTACTGAAAGTGAAAAAATTATTAATTTAAAAATACCATTAGTTAATTAAGAATCCTTTTTTCACTAATACATTAAATAGGAACAAAAATATTTGTGTATATATAAATACACATGTACAAGCCGCGCAGATAATTCATATTAAAAATATATTTTAAAAAATAATTAATCAGAAAACATCAAACTTGAGACGATCAATCTGGTCTCACAAAAGTTTTTCATCGATCGTTAGAGTAAATCCAAAAAACTTATTTAGATAATCAACATTCTTAAGATCATTTTTCACTAGAGGAAAAATTTCCTACGATGCATCATATTTGAAATTTAAATTTTAAATCCCTGAGTTATTTATTAGAGGGCATAATTATTACACCATTATATCATTGCTCCAAGAGCAAATGATTCACCAGGTAATACTGGACCTGAGACGACCATGACTCACTAGGTAACATTGAACCTGAGACAACCGACTCAATCCCACGAAAGTTTTTCACTGACTAGGATAAATCGAAAAACATTAATGGAAACACATCTAGATGACCATTATTCTTAAGTCCGCTTCTTATTAAAGAAAAAATCTCCTACAATACGCCACAATCAAAATTCAAATCTTAGATTCCTTATTTATTCGAGAATCTAACCATTACATCATTATCCCGAAAATAAAAAAATGATAAACTACGTAAAATCGAATCTAAGACAACCTACTTGACCCCGCAAAAATCTCACCGACCGCTAAAATAAATCAAAAAATACTCATAATAAATCATCCAAAAGCCCAACCTCTCTTAATTACACGCCTCATTTTTTTAAAAAAAAAATCCTATAGAGCGTTACATGCTTTATTATATCGTTGTAAAATATGTGATCCGGTGGACAAAAATTGAATTCAATGGATATTTAATTCAATTTTAAAATATGAATTACTTTGACATCAAATGAGATCGAAAGACAACAAATATAATATAATTAAAATTTGAGTTAAATATGGATATCTAATTTAAAATATCAATTATAAATCAATAATCACGCACCAAAAAGTGGAAAATAAATTCCCTATAAAAAGAATCAAACAGCATTCATAATCCATCTCGTAATGCAAGTATCTCACTAAATTCATTCAACCAAAAATTCAGCAATCTATCAAAGAAATAAGATCAGCTACAGAGAGGTTCATTGACCCTCCCCTCGAGCCAAAAACAAAAACAAAAACAAACAAATAAATCAAAGTGTAGCAGTCGCAGAGCAACAGCTATAAGATCTAATCCAACCATTTGAGCTTCACAAAGTTTGCTCATGTAAGTAAGAACAAAAATAAAAATAAGTGAAGAGACCAGTGATGTGTTTCTCAGCTGTTGCAGATGATGAATCAATTTGAAGTGGCTTGCATTGCATGTGGCCTCACTGGTGTCTTCGAAGGACTCACCCTGCAGAAAAATAAGAGTTAGGTTTGTTCTATGATGTTTAGACACATTAGTTTTGAGATAGTGATGATCTTGCCTGACAGGAAGAGCTCCTAAAAGCATGCCGCTGCAGTTCAGAGCAACAATGGCACTTTCTGCCTGCGATTCACAAAAATTCCTCAGTTTTTACCGATTTGATTTTGTGCAGGAAGACAGATTGAATCATGTAGTAATGATGGATATTTTGGTTTCTACTTGGGATCAAAAGCTCCCCTATGAGGTTATGCAAACAGTATCAAGTCATAGTTAAATGGAAGCAGTGAATGTAGATACATTTTAGCTGTGGGTGATGAAGAAAATGTACACAAATAGAAAAAGTAATCTATTGACCTTATCACGAGGATTAAACAAGAAGGTTTTGCAGAAATTCAGTTTAACCAATGAATCCGTAGATGAAAAATGTTTGAACTTATAGCGGTTTCAAGTTTACCTCAATGTGAAGTTTTAATAAATTCGACAATCAATGCTTTTAGTGTAAGTGTAAGTAATATTGTTTGAAAAACTAGAAACAAAGGTTGATCTGGTTTTAGTTATCAATCCTAAACCAAACTCAGTTAAGGTCCTATGGATCCGTATGATGGTTCTCTTAGAAACCACATATCTGCTCTTCTTTTTTACCACTCAGAAAGGTTCGTTAAGGCCGGCAAGAATAGGATGGTAGAATGAGCATGCGAAATTGTATGAAGCATAAAAAGTAGTAGTTATATGAAGGGCTCCAATTGAAAATAAACTAAACAAGCTTCCACAATCGTGAAAAGTGCAGTGCTAGCTAACCAAGATTTGTCTGATCAACTAATTTGTGTAAAACACATAATGGTAGAAAAATTGACCATTTTACAATATCTGCCTCATTTCTGGATATTTAATGGATCAATAACTGGTGGAAATCATCTAAATTGTACTATCATCCAACTATTACACAGACTGAAAAACAAGGTTGATGACAACTACCTGAACAAACTCTACAAATGCAATGCATGTTGAGTGTACACTATCACCAAGAAGTCTCAATCGAGAAACCTGCACTTAACGAAATTCACAGTAAGATAATATTAAAGGCACCGTTCCTCCCATAATTACTCACAAATTGGTCATTGGGGATAGTATCTACCTCACCACAGAGTCGTTCAAAGAAACTTTTGACATCTGTTTCAGTCACCTGAAACAGGATAAGAAATCCAAGTCTTAAAGTCGATCAACAAGAGTGTTAATGATCCATTATAACATAACTATTTACATTCAATTTTTTCCCTTATCAAAAAAAACTGTCTACCTTCTTATCAATGTTTGTACAATAGACTGTCCTCACAACCATGTCCCTTTCATCGTCTGACTGCATGAAAGTCTTATAGTTAGAACCACCACAATGAAATAAAAGTAACAAAGTGAAGGAGCGTAGTTTCAATTTGGTTTCTTTCTTGAGATATTCCAAGCGAGCTTTTAAGTGGACGATGGAAGTGTAGTATTTGGATGAAGTAAACATGCTTACTCTAGGAAGAAAATTTGGATTCACCGGCAGAATTGCAGTCTTTGAAGGTAAGACTCTGACAGAATAGAAACCTAGCATGGCCCCACCGAGATTCAATGCTGCTCTTGCACCATCTATGAGAGAAAAATGGAACTTGAGGGCATTAGGTGCATAACACACGAATGCCCAAGAAAGCAATGCATAATAGCTAAACTTACCCTCATTACAGAACTCTATAAATGCAAATCGAAGAATTGAATTAGGATCGCCACAAATTCTGCAATCAACCACCTCCAGTGGAGAAAAAGGAATATATTATGAAAAAAGAAATTGAATAAAAATCAAAATTTATTGTGTGCCGCCATATGACACAAAAAGAGATTGATAAAGTGAATCATCCATCAACTGAGAAACAAACATAAGATCAAAGATCAAAAAAAAAAAAGTCATGATCTTTCAAAATGCCACTCGAGCATGATAAGTTGCTAACGATACTGTAACCTTAGGCATTGTTTTAAGTTTAATTGTAAGTTCCTCTAACTAAAAGCTTTAGGGATCTTAGATATATTCTTTAATTAAAAGAGATTGGGGAAATAAGGAGGGATATTGCGAGTTTTATACAACAGTCCTCCATTTGATTGAATCTTCAAAGCAACAAGTGTTTGACATAGAAGTATGGTTAATCAGGTTTTGTGATACAAAAAATAATATTGAGATAGTCATGCAGCATTACTAGATCAGCATACTAATAAGAGAATGATTAACTAAGATAATACTTTTGGCATTGATGAGTTGGAAATAAGATCCAAAAGTCATATTAGTCATTGTGCTGAAGCATTGTATCTCAACTTAAGTAACTGTAATTGGAATGCACCATGATAACCCCAAAAGAAGCTAACTGAAGAACCAAGTTAAAAGAGCGCACTTTAATTTTGACAAACCTCATTGGATTCTGATTGAGAGAAGTTTAACAATAGCATTACAACCACAGTTAATCTAAAACAGAAAAGATCATAAAAGAGAGACAATATAAACATGCTTGCAGCCAGTTAATGTTATTCTATTATGATTAGCAGCAAAAGCATACTTCCGATATAGCAAAATATCAGCAATTCTGGATATCTATATACAGAAGATTAAGCCAATATCTTTCAACAATACTAATACCCCAAATAGTGAAAGAGAACAATAGAAAAACTTCAAATAACATTTAAATAAAATATAAATATCAAAGAATAAGTTTCTCGACATTGCAGATCAAATAACTTACTTGTCCAAAAGTAGAAAATATTTCAGCAAGCTTCTCTTCAGTTACCTGATAATTATCAATGGATAATCTAATTAGCACAGCCAACACAAAGATAGTATCGCCAATTACTGGTAGAAGAGTTTTGATATCTTCTAGATTGACTGTAACAGGAAATTGGAAGATTGAATCAACAGAATTTTACTGACAAGACGATCAATATCAGATACATATACTGTTCGCTTAATGCTATCCTCCCTTTTAGCTCCCCGAAGCCTATAGTTCGCCCTCTTCTTGCCCTGGCTATAACCATTTCTTCTCTGCCAGATAAAGAACAGAAATCAAATTCACTGAAAACAGGTAGTTTCAATATTTATTTCTCCTTTATAAAGGACCAGGATCATATTGACACTCCAATTCCATGTTATCTTTTGAATAGAAGGCCAAAGGCCTACAAAGGTATTAGACACCTATATACTCCGATCTGAAATCATATTCCGAATAAAGTTATATTTTCTTAGTAGCGCATGGATAGAACAAAAGATATCAAAACGTCTATGCCAAAAAATAAAAAGGTTACTTATGAGAAACGCGACGATCAAGTTTACGATATTATAGCCAATAAGAAAGAATCAGAGCAATTACTCTACGATTAGGCTGATTATTAGATGATCCGTCGCTGCTGGAATCCTTTCTACTACCAGTATTACTAATCAGTCCATAATTATAATAGTAATCACTCGACGCCACGAAAACGGGGGCATCCGCGGAGAGCTGGCTGTCAGATTTGCAGTGGTGGCCTTCGCCAGCGGCAGCAGCGTGAGAGGAAGGGACGAACTCCTTGGCGAAGGGGTTTAATTTGGACAGCAAATCGACCAGCCTCTTCACGTCCATCTTGTAATCCCTATCCGATTCCTCCGCTGCCTTCGCTGCCGATGGCGGCGATTTGCGATGGAGCAACGGTTCATCGGACCCGATCGCCTTCTCGGCCACGGCAGCCATTGGATTTCGCTCAAAGAAACAAAAAAGAACGCCGAGAAAACACAACAACAACTCAAAAACCGATCAAAGGAAACAAATTTCGATCGGCCGAGCGGAGGAAACGAGGCGACGGCGCAGAAAGCATCAGCAAAAAGCGATCTTGATCGCCATTGATGTGGGCTTCCACTGCGCCCTCACTTGCTCTTGTGGGCTTGGGCAAAATGATGGAAGGGGAGAGCATTTTGCGATGTGCCTGTCTATAAATAGGGGGGGAAATAATTTGGCCTTCATTAATTTTTTGAGAAAATTTCACTTTGACCCCTTCTTCCTAAATTTTTGTAACTATTCTACTTCACCCCTTCCCCACAATTTTGATAATTTTATAGTTTAATCTAAAACTTTATTAAATCATTCCATTTTGCTCCCTAGAGTACTATTTTTACATAAGCATAACTTAGAGGGCATAAAATAGTATTTATTTTGTTGCAAATGCTAAAAGTAAACTATAATTTATAAAATTGAAGGAGGTGAAATACATATTTTATAATTATTTTATATATTCAAAATTTCATTTATTCTTTCATATTCAAATATCATTCTAAAGATACACAAGCATCATCTTAAAAAACCATATAAATATAATAAAATTTAAAAGGACAGTCAAGATATCAATGAAAGATTAATTTAAAGGCATGTTTGAAAATGTTTGGAAGTTAAAGGTCATATGTCAATAAAAAAAAATATTTTCTTATTGTTTAAGAAACAAATAAGTTCCAATGAGCATTTAACAAAGATTTTAATATGCAATTATTATAGTCATATAAAAATGATTAAACACAAATAAATGGCCTTTAAATTTTGTTATTCATCCATAAAAAAATATATTTGAATGTGAAAAAACAAATAAAATGTAAAATAAGTAGAATAAATTAATTGCCCATTTATGGTAGAGAAATGGCACAAAATATAAAATTTATGGTAATCCAAAATAACTTATAAATATGATTCACTTCTAAAGAATCCATGAATTGATGAAGTGAAGGAAGAAGAGTCTTCCTTGAGTTGGAGATTGAATGGCTTGTGAGTTTTGGCATTATTTGGTGTTACATACTTTTCATCTCTTAATTTATTAATGGAGGAAGTTATTCTTCTTCTTTCTTCTCTTTTACTCTTTCTATTTCGAATTTAATTAATTTGATATAAAAATATTATTTTGCCATCAGAAGTTTACTAACTTTTTCAAAATTTAGAGTAATATAGTTTAGTTACTCTTTGTTCTTTGATTTTGCCTCATTTATTTATTTAATTTTTAACACAAAGTGCTAATTTAATAGTTAAACTAATATTCTTTTACAAAGACTGAAGAGTAAAACATGATGTACCAAAATATGAGGGTGAAAATGAAAAACTCAACTAACCTCTTTGGTCAGAAGCTTCTTCTTTCTCTGTATAAAAATGTGTGGCACCTTTCTTTAGAAATAAAATAATCACTGACTGCATTAAAAAACAAAAAAAAACAGTGTAGCTTTAAAAAATTAATGAACAAGATTCTTCTTCAACTACGTTTGTGTAATTAAATAAAAAGGCTAAGAATAGAGGACACAAATAAACAATTGCAAGAACAATTAATATAAACAGAAAAAATAATTCAAGGGTTAGTTAATCAATCTTTTTTCTATACAACAATAGACATTCTCTAAAACAAGAAAAATATTACCCCCAAAAAAAGGTTAGTGTTATCCTGGAAATGATTTCTTATTTAGCATAAATAAACAGAAGCAAGCTGATTATTCGATGGAGAAGAAGAAACAAAGAGCTCGAGATGTGTGTGAGTTTGTATCAACTTAACTATTACAAACAAGTCTTCATCAAATTCCAGAAACATGAAGTTGAGAAGACACCAGAAATCTATGACCAGCCGAAGATGTAGTCGAGAACATAGACGATAGCCAAGGAGAGCGGATAGAGTGCAAAGGCGATAAAACATGTCCACAGCGGGAAGGTGGTGCGCAAGCTAGCGAAGACACCCATCACAATGCAAACCAGTAGAATGATTAGCACTTCCGCCGTGAAGTCCCATGTCAAGTGCCGAAAGTAAACAAGAGCTAAGAAGATGGCCAAACATAGCGTGTTGTTCATTGTTACCGCGCCATATATCTGCAATGACATGAACAAGAATGAGCACTATCCTATAAACCCAAAGAATTGCATGAACAACAATGAGCACTATCCTATAAACCCAAATAATTGCATGTACAACAATGACCACTAGTAGAAAATACAAACCTCGGAAAAGGTAAGCGAGGCAAATTTTTGTTTCTTTCGACTTGCAAAAATAATTGCCGACACGGCCTCACTGGAGTTGGTAGCCAAAGGCATTGCGATGAAGGATATGAAAAAGGATGGTATACTTGTAGCGTCTGAGAAGTTATCAACAGCATCTACAAGAGGATCAGCAAACACTGCTGCTATGATGGTTCCCAGAATCAAAAGCAGGACTGCTTTGAAGGAGGTCCATGTTGGATTTTCAGTACTTTCTTCTTCGACCTCGTCGCCCTGATCAGTGAGCAGAGCGTGTTCATTTTGAGCTTCCTGTATGATACAAAGTCTAAGTATGATTCAATATCTGTCCAGATCATGGGAAATACTTGTGTCATCCAAAAGAAAAATAACGAACCATGTGAGCACGATGCAACTTCTTTGAATAAGAACTGCCAAATGCAAAAGACCTTGCAGATTCTTTGATCCATTTTGAGATGCCATTAGAGAACTCATCTTCTTGAATATAGTCATCTCCAGATGTATCAAACTCTTTCATTACTGCATCTACAGCATCATCCTTAATCAAATCTATTTCATCAATCTGAAGTCCTATGACAAGTGCTCTTAACTCAGAACGTGATATTCTATTATCTACATCCTCATCTAGATGATGAAACAGCCTACAATGAAACATGAAGGCAGTTCAAAAGTAGAATTCTTCAAAGATCAATATAAAGCACAGACTAACTTTTTGATAACATGTTTATTAGGTTTTCCTCTGCCATCGATAAGCTGTCCAAAGGTTTGGATATGAACATGTCTTAAAATGCCTGATATAACAAGCCTGTACTTTGCAGATTCCAATCGTCTCCTCTGAATCCATGGCTGAACAATCTGGCCCATTGATTGAAAACAATAGCATTCGACATCAATTGCACAAAAAAATACAAACAAAACCAGCTTAATATAGTGTCTCAAATTAAATATATGAAGTATGAAGCAACCATAAAATTGAGAAAATCCCTCAAGTATGAAAAGTTCAGAAATAAATCTTGTTATGATGCCAATATTTCACAAACAAAAGACTCAGATGACGATAATGAAAATAGAACAAGTGCAGGGATTAAGAGACTACTACGCTGAAGTACTATGAACTAAAATTGATAAATTGATCTGATCTTCAAAAGACTAAAACCAACTATTAACCTGGCCAAGAAGGTGATATATGTGAAATAATGTGCACAATTTGATCACTGTGATCAACACTAAAGTTTCACAATGGGAACAACCAAGTGTTGAGAACAACTAAATTTTGTAAGTAAGAAACATCTCTTTTCAATCCATCAAATAGACTATGAACGTTAAACTTTGTACAACTAAATTATATATACACAATTATTGAAAATATATATAAAAAATAAACAGCTTACAAATCAAGCCACAACAAATTCAGATGATTAAAAAACACCAAAACTAGGTGAGGCTATGCAAACAAAGGGATTGCAATTTAAACGTCTAGGACAATATCAGCGATCACAATAAGTCTTCAATTTCATCCGACCATTGTAATAGAACTAGTCAACAAAGAGTAGGTTAAATGTCGTTGTGTCTGGATTCAAATATTATTGAACTAAATAATCTGTAACTAAATTTCTGTACAAAAGACCTATGTTTCTTTTTGCCACAGCAATCCATCAAATAACCATTCCCTATTCAGTAGCTCATCTATCGATTAGCAATCTTAGTTTAATGTAACTTTGCAGATGACTTACCAACTTAAAGGGTAATAAGAATTATAATGTTTGGAAAATGCATGTAACAAAAAAGAGAGGCCATTGTATCTTTACACAGTAAACCATGTGAATCTACACAACTACAGATATTCCAAATGATCAAAACTAAGCTGATTAGGTTTGACGATATGTAAAGATTAAGAGTTACCTGATACAAGCAATAAGACAGTAAGAGCACAATAGCCACAATAAGAGCAACCAAGACTGCTACACGTTGTCCAGAAGGAAACTTAAAAACTTTTGGTAATTGCACAATAATAAATGGAATAATTGACACAGCCATGATTCTTGCAGAATAGCGTGTTTGAGCGTCAACTGTAATACCAGAACCTTCAAAACAAAGAGAAAATTACATCAACACTGTCGTCAGATATTAAACGTCAGATGCTAAAAATTTAAGAAAAAGAGACATGTGATCATGATAAAATTCCATGTTAATTAGTGATCAATTACTGAGACACTGTAACATCTTAATAAATAACAGATTCTTAATCAAGCAGTAGTAAAAGAGAATTATGCATGTAAAAAAGATCAGTTAAAATCAGAGGGTAGTTCTCTGTCTGGAAGAGAACATCAAACAAAACTAACATAAAGAAGGAAGAAACAATTTGAAGGATAAAAACTAGAGCAAACAAGAAAAACATATGTAATCTCCATGCTAAAAGTAAGAACATAATGATATGTGCAAAGATAAAATAGATAACTTGCACAAATTTGAAGAAGGGAGCGTACCAAATAGACTGAAACCTTTAGTATCTTGATTATTTATTGATGCTGAGTATTCTGAAATATCACATTTGCCAACAATGACACAAGAGCCCCAAAGTAGTGTTAAAAGCATAACAGTTGATCCAGCAAGTAAACCCATCCCAATGAGGACTTGATCTTGAGCTGTTTCTTTGCTTCCAGATAGACCAGAGACTGCAATTATTTTGAGATTTATGAGCATAAATACATCTCTTGAAGTCATTTTAAATGACTGTAAGCAACTAGCGAGTTGGATAAAAGAATCATCTAAATTAGCTTATCATCTCATACTGCCTACGCTGCAACTAAGAAAAGATATAGCAAAAATTTTGATCCACAACTCAGATCTGAATGCCTATGTTATTATAACATCATGATATCTTTAACTCATATGCAACCTTTTCATTCAAATGAATAGTGCCACAACAAACTATTCATATTATAACAACAAAGTCCATGCGCCATGCTGGTGGTAACGATACATATCTCCCTTTTTATTCTTTGCACAAGATCATTATCAATTTTAGAAAATTATAGTATCACTTTCTTCAAGACCAAGTCGATCTAATAACTAAAAAGGAACTACAAATCTAATGACATGCACTGTGCAGATCTTAGATTGATCCACAGAACTAACAAGATTAATTGGCATGAAACTTTTGGAGCAACATTTGGGTGTCTATGTGGTAAATGTGGCATCTAGTTAAAAGTTACCTGCATTGGGTATGACAAATCATTGAGTCCAATAGGCTATGGCCCTATGCTATGGCGTAAGCATCAAAATAAAGTTTAATTTAAAACTTTTATAGTTTTCAATATGGTTTCACATTGTGATGTCTAGATAGTGAATCATTTCAAAGCCTAGGAGACATAATAAGGTGCATTTAGAGGCCATGGGAGACCAAGATGCTCATAAAGAAGAGCGCTAAAGGTGAGGGGTTTTGTTTTTCTCCATCAATGATGAAAGAGTTTAGAGAATTAAGAGAAATTTAGTTAAAGGCATGGACATCGATTTGTGTTATTTTTATTGTGGTTTCGTTCACATAGTATAGTAAGTTTATGCCAAACGACATTAATTGATTGTGTCTTTCTTTGTGTGAATCTGTTGTTTTACTAAGAGAGATGAAGATTTCATCAAATGGTCTTGCGGTAGAGACTGTCACACATTGTAAGTGCACGGAATTTGAATTCACAAATGCATGATTTAAGGCGGTGGATTCTAACAAGCTGTTGTAAACTGGTCTCCAATCCCATGCAGTGATCTCAAAAACATTTGTGATCCCAACAAACTGCCGATGACATCTTAGACATAAGCAATTCTACGATCTGTAACGCAGGAACACTACTTGTTTGCAGTTTTCACTACGCCTGTAGTTATCTAGCCGGACGTTTAGACATCTCCACAAGGAAACTGAGAAACAGCAGGAAGATAAGTGCGAAAATAAGATGAAAAATGTTAAAACTGGAACTTTAACGTGTCAAATCAAAGCCCAACGAACTTCACTGAAACAATAATTATGATTGCAACCATGGCTGCCAGAACCAACAACTAACAAAAGATCTACCGTACAATATCAGGGTTTTTGGATCTGGTGGGTAATCGAAGTCATAGGCATACCAAGAATGAGCAAGGCATCAGGGAGAGCTCCAAGGATGGGGAGAAAAAGCCCCCCTATGATGCCTGGTCCCAAGATCCCGAGAAGCAGCTCGCTCCCGGAGGAGAGATAGGTCGCCGCCTTAAGCATCAGGAACCCGTATACGATCACCAGGAAGAGATTCCCGAGCACCGTGGTGGTGCAGGGAAGGAAGCCGTATGAGGGCTCGCACTCCGCCGCCGCGGAAGCCTCCGGGAGGCGGAGGAAAGGGGAGTACTTGACGGCGGCAGCGGCGCGGCTGGATATCCCATCGGAGACCGCTAGATCAAGTGCCTCCTCACCGATTGGCGGTGAGATAAGGCGACTGTAAGCGGATCGGCCGGCGAAGAGGAGGAGGAGGACGGCGAGGGTGAGCAGCGAAGGAGAGAAGGCGATACGCCTGCGTCGCGCCATTTGCACATGCGAGTGTGAAGCGTCGAAGGGGATCTGGTTGGACTAATTGACCGCTGATATTTGCATGAAAGTCCACTCTTTTTCTTCTAATTAGTTTCGTATATGTCGGCAAAAGAATCAAGCCATATACTTGTAATTCTTATTTATTTACTATAATTTTAATATTATTTTCTCAGCTAAAAATGTTTTTGTTTTTATTAAATTTGATTTCTATCTAATATAGCGTAAGATATCTAAAAAAAACTAGACATATTTTGATAAATCTAAAAATCAGAGATTTTTTTATAAAATTTCCATACAATAACTAAGATTTGGAGAACCAAAATGTAAATATGCGGTGGCAGCACGTCGCAGTCGAGCCACGTCGGAGTTGGATCACGCTCGGATCCGGGCACCGAGATTGTTGCTTACTAGGTGGGAATTATGTTATATTTAACGGTTGAGATTAAATAATGGTGAAGATAGGCGGGTTTGAGATGATCGGGACCCAATTGCAGATCGCAATAAGCACGGACGAATTGGATGATAACCGAAGCGAGATCTAGTTATTACGAACTAGATATTCTATCGTTGTGGTGATCAAATGGTCCCCGTCGTAATCTTTTGAATATTCACTGTTCACCTCCATGAATAATGAATTAAAATTTAAATTTTAACAGTGACATATTATAAAAAAAATTAATAAAAAATAAATTTAAAAATATTAATTATTTAGATAAATTTTTATTAATATTTTTTAATTTATTTTGATAATCGATGAAAAAAATTTATTAAATCAAATCGATTATTTTTAATATTTACGATTGGAATTAATTAGTTTTGGATAGATTTATTATAATAAATTAAAATTTAATTTTTAATAAATATATATTTTTGAGAAAAAATGGTTCTTATTTTTAATTACATGATAATTGATTATAAATTTAATCCTATAATTTATTTTCTTTCGTGTAATTTTCATATAATTGAGATAAGAAATATTTTGAATGAATATATCATTATCTTTTTATTATAATTAAATATTTTGATTTTTATTATAAAATTTAAATTCTAACTTCTAAATTTTAGACTCTAAGAATATTTTCGAATTATAATAACTAAATAATATTTATTAATTATTATTTAAAAAAAATAGAAAAAATCCGGTTGGAATTTTTGTTTATAAAAAATATCTATTATTTTGATTAAATATTTGGTCTCGATTTTAAAAGATATTAAATTTATTAAATAAAAAAACTAACTATTAGATTTAAAAAATCAAATAAATTATTTAATTATTTTTTATATTAACTATCTAAATTTTAGAATCCAGCTAATTTTAGATAGACATTCAATCTCATATTTTGTTCATTAAATTTTGGATAGTAAAATTTATAAATAATAAATATTAATATTAAAATAAATATATATATATATATATATTATTTAAATAAATATATTAACGTTCAAATTAATAAATCGTAATAGAGCGAAAAATGGACCTCACTTGTTATCACACAACCAATGGGGCATACGTTATTTAACCATTGATAGTTCGATTTGACTGTGCATGAAAAATATGATAGTTCGATTATTTTAATATTTTGATGTTTTTTGTTTTTCGGTCAGCATCTCGCCGCGTCAGCATGCGGCAGGCGGACAGTAACCTCATCGTCTCGCCTTCCTTCCCCGAGCTGAGGCAGACGGAGCACTCCTCCGGCGTTGCGGGCTTGTCTGAGGAGTGAAATAAGAAGATAAAATAAAATATTCAGAAATATTTATCGAAAATAAAATAAAAAGTGTTCATTATGAAAATAAGATCATTTCCAACCATAATTATCATATTTATATAATTTTCATATTAAAATAATACAATTTCAACATCAAATATAATTTCAATTCTAATTCATCCACACCATATTATACCAAAAAAACATATTCATTAGAATATTCTATTTATCTTATTCATAATTTAATTATCAATATATGTTTTAATTTATTAATAATTTTATATGCTAATTAAAATATTTTACTATTTTTTATTTAAAACAAATAATGACACTTAATTAAAAATACAGTATTACAATAACACTTAATGAGCTTTTTTATCTTTGATTTGTCTGTATCGAGCTAAAAACTCTTCAAATCGAGTACTATCATCTACTACTGACTCAACATCGAGAGTCGGCACCTCAAAGTGTTTCACGATTGGTGCATTTAAATCACGTTCATCTTCAATGATCATATTATGCATAATAATACATGATGTCATTATATCAT
>JBBUKS010000042.1:1476907-1492837 GCA_038050645.1 Hedychium gardnerianum
TTTTCTACTTTGGGGTATATGTTCTTTTGTGTGTGTAGTTTGGTTTTGATGCATAAAAAATAATATAATTTAAGTTACGTATTTCTTAAGGTTTTAATATATGCATCGAGTGTGCATAAACATGGAACATAGATTAAGTGGCTTGGAGGAATCATATAAAGTGTCAATTAGTTATGAAATTTCGAACTTCACAATAGCTATCAATCAAGTGGAAGAGAATCAATTAGATGAGAAGTAGACTTTTTTTTTTCTATTTTGGCCAAGTTGACTAGCCAATTAATTAGACTTGGACTTGGCTAACTAAGTATTTTTTAGTTTCCATTGATCAAAATTTAGTCTTTCAATTGATTGGCCAATTGACTAAGACATAAAACTCATATATTATCTTAGGTAATGGTGCTACAGGATGTATTCTTGATAAATTAACAAATAAATTTTTCTTAATAAATGATTAATCTAAGAACGTTAGATTGATAGATTGTTCACTGCGAATACTTTTCGATTTATCCTAATAATCGATAGAAAAATTTTAAAAAATAAAATCAATCACTTCAAAATTAATCAACATAAATTAAGTATCCGATGTTAATAAAAAATAATAATAATAAATAAATAAACTCTTCTATTGAAAACTTTTTCTACAAACTCTTGAAGACCTTTGAGTAATGTAGAAGCATAACAAAAGAGGTTTTTAGGAACTTACACGTGAGCAATCTTTCCAATTCAAAGCTAGTATTTCTTCCGGACTACAGTGCCTCTATTCCTTGCGGAACACTTTAACTACAATGACTCTCAGGAACATTTTATCCCTTGGCCTTAATCAGTTAATCCCAGTGGGTTAAATTACCAATTCGCCCTTCCGTGCTCATTTTCCACGACCACTCGCATTTCTCTCCCTCTTCTCGAACCTCATCAAGAATCGGGCGATCGCCGCAACGATCTCAAGAGCAAATTGGAATCGAGCTCGATAAAGATCAAAACTTTAGAAATCATTCAATTCGATCGATCGACTAGCGATGGTGTGGAAGCGCGTTCGCCGCCCGCCCCCTTCCCCTGCGCCGTCTCGGGCGAAATGCGGCCTTCCTGCCGCCGGCTCCCGCTGCCTCCGCCCGCAGATTTCCAAGAACCAGGAGAAACATTGCTCATCGATCGGAGAAACCGCCGGCGCCACGGTGGCGGGGTGCGCCGCGCTCTGCTGCTGCTGCCCCTGCTGCCTCCTCAACCTCCTCCTCGCCGTCGCATTCAAGCTCCCGGCGGCGCTCCTGAAGCTGGCCCTCCGGCGGAAGCGGAGGGCGAAAATCGGCATCTGGAAACTGAGAGGCGTAGCCTTTCGCGACGCCGACGATCTCAGACTGCGCGACAAGTGGCTCGCGGCGAGCTCCGGCCGCGGCGAGGTGACTCGGCCGCCGGTGCAATCGCCGTGCCCGAGGATGGCGCAGCTGGACGAGGAGATGCTGGCCATGTTCCGCGGCGCCGGATTCTGGCGGAGCCATTCGCAAAGTGAACGAGAACACAGACCTAAAACCTAAACATCACAAGAAGATCAAAAGATGGTCAAAAGTTAGGGTTTTTATTTTGTTTGGTCTGTTCAAATTCTCACCAGAAGTCTACAAACCAAGAAAGAAGCTTCCAGAAGATGATGATGATGCAGAAATCTTGTTCCTTACAAAAAAGTCTTCCATCAATTTTTTTTTTCTCACTTCAAAGTGTAAATTTACACAACAAATCTAAATTTCCAGCCCTTTTTCATGTATACATCTGTAATTAATTCAATAAAAACAAAATCACTCCCACAGAAAACTGTGATTAAGTAGATGTGTTTTTGTTTTCTTGCATTGGTAGACAATCTTGTTTCTTGCATTGCGAAGGAATATAAAGAATCAGAATAAACAAGTAGTTTAAAAATTAAAGAATTCTCTTTGGCCTTTTTATTGACATTAAGTTATATTATTTAGTGTTTACAATAATAATAATAATAATATTGATACACATATGAACCACCAACAAATTTATCATTATACAACCACTACAAAATTCAACTGGAATAAGTCAACTGTGACAAAATTCTTAAAATGCATCCAAGTCCCTCGAATATTGAAATTTCAAAGCACACCATACTCTTCCTTAAGCCAACAATGCAAAGAAAGGTAAATAAAACCAAGAGATGATTAACTCCATCCACGTTTTCTTCTCACTGCCTCAAGGATTTGATCATCTTCACTCACAAACCTTAGACCACCTTAGAATTTAAAAAACAAAAAATTGCAATACGCTTGCAATGAGGCAATTTAAAATTTTGATTTATCTCCTTCCTAAAAGCATCAGACAATTCTTGGGGGCGCTAATGTAATAATTCATTTTTTTTTAACTAACGTATTGTGTATAAACTTATTTTTAAGATACCACCGATACAATACCCCTGAAGTCTACTTCTAAATCTCATGACGAACTTGGGGATATCAACTTCATGTATATTTATGTATTCCTTTCCTGCCTTCCTTATGCACAAGTCACTGTTCAGGCTGGCTAGACTAGTCCCCGTGATTTACCTCCTCCGTGTTGGTCCTGGGACGGACTGGCGGTGGCGCTGGAGGCGAGCGTTTCGCCTTTTTGCCACAATGTATTCCTTTGATTTTAAAAAAAAAACTTATTAAAATGCATGGAAAATAATATTTATAACTAATTTTGTAATTTAAAAAAGTTTTATTTGTCGTTATTGCCTTTTGTTTTCAGTGAGGAAAATTCACCTCCCTGTGTTATTGAGTCTCAAATTATTGTGTCGCCACAAATTATTGAGTTAATTGAGGCTTCGGTTGCTTAATTTTTAATATATCAACTCTTGTGGCAATGGTGTCTCATCCATGGAAAAAAAAAATTAAATAGCATAAATTATAATAACTATGTCTTCGTAATTATAGCCATTTACTGTATTTATATAAAATATTAAAATGGTTATAGCTATTTACTCTAATAATAATATACATGTCTTAATTTTAAGATGTACATAATATGTCAAAATAATTAAAATCATTTAATTATATATTAAAAGATTATTTCATTTTAATACAGAATATGATAAGATTTATTTAAAACAAACCAAACCACGCATCCACACAACGAGAGAGTTCATTGTATTTGGCGACATTTGTTTTCTTCATTAGTAAGACCGACAGATGTCGATGTCTAAATCTAAGATTATATTTAAAAGAGAAAAAAATTGAGAAATGCAACATGTTCTAAGAAAAGAGTGAGCATATAACTATAATAACAGAATATCAATTATTATTGCATATATGATAATAGCTTACTCATCACGGCTCGTTGTTGCTGAGCTTCTTGTCATCGTCCTTGCCAGTAAGCGAGTTAGTGTGGCAATTGACGTTTATTAACTTCGCGGCTTCAACGAGGCCTTCTTGGAAAATTTGGTGCATATCTGACTTACCAAAATCCAACAAAAAACTACTCCCGGATGATCCAACATCAGGCTGACTCACCCTCCTCCTCAGCTCTTCTTTCACATGCTGAAACGAGAAGAAAGGTAAGAGGACGCCACTGTGAAATAAAGCAGATACCCACTTTGTTTCCAAACACAAACAATACTTTAATTAGTTTTCTTCTAGCTGTGGGATAAATAATGAAGATGTCATTGTGATAAACCAGGAAAGAAAGAAAATGTATCACCAGAAAACATTTCAATTCTGATAGCAATCAATTTCAACTGTATAATTTATTCTTAAAACACTAAGTGTGCTCCTTTTCTGGTACCTCAGCAAAGCTGTTTGAAGAAGAGCATCATAACTCTAAACATATAGCATTGCATTGAATCAGCCAACTCTATTAGAATCTTAAAAGGCTCGAAAATGCCTTTTAAAATTGGGCTTACAGTTTATGTATGAATTATCTGATCAACCAAAATTAAGGATAATTTGATACTTCAATAGATGGAAGGGTATCTCATTTTACTTAATAAATTGAAATCCCATGCAAACCAAACAGGAATGCACATACTATCAGAGTAACTTACTAAGGACTCACATAATCCTAAAACAAATGATTCTAGAGGGCTAGAAATTAATGAACAAAAACGCTTAATTTTAAGCCTTTAAAAGCAGAACTATTTTCAGCCTCCCAATTGTGTTTGTTTCATTGCCGTCAAAGCATTTAATGGTGTGATTTTCAATAGTGAAATTTGGATTAAAGGCATGTTCCTTCTTTGTCAAACTTATAACTTCTAGGCTATACAAGCTGAAACATACACCTTTAACTATTTTGATAAATTATTCTGGCAAGCTCAAATAAGCATGCTTTTTTGTTCAAACTTCAAATCCATCAAAGAAGGAAAAGTATTTCAGTTTGGCATGGACAAGGCAGTCAAATGCAAGTGATGTTTCTTTCACATATGTCATTGAACTATTGTTAAATTTCAAGTGTAACTAAAAATCAGATCTAAATTCCTCTCCTTTGTTAGAGATTTATGTCAGAAAATGCTACTGGATTAACTACAAAATTTGAATTTTATCGACAGTTTCATACTTCACCCTTATGTTTCCTTGTAGATTTCCTACAACTGTACTGGCATACTGACGAGTGCACCCAGAAAATTAGAAAGCCATAGCTAGATGATAAATAGTGTTTCCTACTGAATAAAAATTTGATAAACATATTCCAACAAGAAAATATGATCAACACTGTATTCCAATGACCAAAGCAACCTTGCTCTACTATCTTGATTAGAGCTGGTAACTGGCTATTGCTTGGACCTCCATTTAATCCATGCATAAGATGCCATTCCTTTCTTAAACCAACATATAGAACTTCCAAATTTATGATTACAGTTATAAGCGACTAGTCTTGTTCCGACATCCTTAACACATTTCATGTTTTGTATCAGTATTCGGAACTAAATGTCACTGAGAAGGACAAACAGGTGATTAATACAGAGTTACAGACCTCTATTTTTATGTGGCAAAGGACCTTTTAGAACACAAGCAGTTGCAGTTGAAACAACAGATAAGAATTTGACAAACATACAAAGTGCTCCATGGAATATGGCATGAAATCTAATAGAAGAATGCCCAACTGAAACACAGAAAAACAAACAACTGTGTCACAAATTCCCTGCAAAGATACTTTATTACAAAAACAAAGGAAATAAAAACTATTGATTAGGGATATTCCTATACCTTTCAAATTACTATAAAAACTATTGATTAGGGATATTCCTACACTAAGGTAAAATTACAAGAGAGTTATAGGTTTCTTATTCACAACACATAGATACATGACCTACAGGACTATCACTGTGGATGTGCAAGTCAATTTCAGTATGGTATGACACCCTTCTCTGGTCCTTTTCTTCCAATAATCATCTCGATTTCAGAAAATCTGCATTATAAAATCATCCTATTTGGTATGCTACGATCCCCATAATATGCTTTGACAAACTTATTTGACGTCCACCATTCAGTGGCACTCCAGAGTAGGGAAATTTTACCTTAGTGTAGACTCACATGCTAATTTTTTTATTGGTAGGAAGCATATCCAATTCCAGTGTGATCTTGAAAAATTTCGTCGTAATACCATTCAATACATTAGAAATACTATTTTCAATTCCTTCCCAAAACTAACCAGCAAAGCAGATTTGTAGTTAACCTTAGGTTTTAGATTAGGTGGATTGAGCATTAAGGTGTGAAAGAAATAATATATTTTTAGAAGCAGACCAAAGGATGCTCAAATCTTCTATTGGATGATTAACTTGAATGAACTTTTACTGTTCTTGGTCTGGTTATGTTTCATACACATTCCTATTTTTTTCTCTATTGTAAGTACAACCTTAGCACTAATTTTCTGATATCTAATTCATCAGGTATGGCTCTTATTTTTTGTATCCACAAAACTAGTTATCATAACTGCATGAGGCATGGCAGCTAGCAATCATGGAGTAGAAATGTTTAGTATAGATGAGAATACTGAAATGAATACAGAATGTTACTGAAAAGATGAGAAAAAAGAACTACTATCGAGAAGCAATCAGATGTAGATCCAAAGGAAGATATAACAAGAGAAACTAAATTAAGATAATATGAATCTGTTCAAAGACAACCAACAGATTCATAGTTAAGTTGAATCGATTGGCAGAATTGTAAGCAGAAAGAGATCAAAGAAAACTCATTTTCTAATGTACTTCACGAAATTCAATGATTCTCTCGAGGGACAAAGTACTAAACTCGATTTGAACATTCAAGTATCAGGAGCAGATGGGATTTAAAGATTTCTGGTGTGAATTAAAGTTTAAATTTCTAATTCCAAAATATTTATCATTTCAAACACTGAAATTATCTTAAAGTATGGATAATTCAATAACTTTTGGTTCCAAACCAAGCTGTAAGAAGAAATTTGTGACCTGTTTACACCCACAGTTGTTTTTAGAGGAAATCCATAATGATGACAGTAATCTGTGCGAAGATATATCAAGACAGTTCAAACGATGCACAAGCTTTCAAGCACCAAAAATCAATTCAAGCCAGCAGCATGCAGAAGTAGTAGATATCTTAGCAATGAAGAACCAATGAAAAGTACAGAAAAACCAAACCTGCAACATCCTGTCGTTAAATTTTGGAACCCCGACTTGAGTAACAGTGAGGGAGCCGAAGAAGTTGCCCAGAAGTGCTGCATCTGGTATTGCCAATCCCCAAACCAACCCAGCCACAAACCCACCCAAGAAACTATCTCCAGCCCCTGTGGGATCGACCTCGTCAGTTTGGAAGGGAGCTACGTCCATTTCTCCGTCCTTCCAGTAGATCCGGCACCCGTCCTTCCCTTGAGTGACAATGACGCAGCACCACTTCCGCACCTCTTGGATGTCTACGAAGGGCGCCTCCTCCGCCGAGGCCTTGAGGAACCCAATTCGCGGAAGGAGATGGAAGAATCCGGTGCTCCGAAGAGGCACGAGGCCGACCGTACCATCGATCGGATCGAAGGATCGGATCATCCCTTGTACATCGACTAGGACGACGCGGCATAGATCGAGCATGCGGGCGAGGGTCTCCGGCAGTATTTCCCCCGCTACTCCCACCGCTAGGCCGAACTCAAACCTTGCCTCGTCGGGGAGGTCGGAGGGGAAGATCGGGTCGCACGCTCGGACGCGCCGGAGGATGCGATCGCCGTGGTACCCTCCGTGGGAAGGAGCCGGAGGGAATTGTGCGTGGAAGAGGGTGGTTGGGGCGGAGGCGACGCGGGGCAGGTGGGGGACGTGGTATGCGAAGTCGGCACCGACCTTGGCGATGTAGAGGAGCGGGGTGGGAGAAAGGGCGTCGAGGACGTTGGAGACGAAGGAGGCGGCGCCGCCGAGGGTCTGGCTCACGGGAGGGCCACCTCGGAAGAGGACGTCGTGGCAGTAATTGCCGACGACGAGTCCGCCTCCGGAGGTCTTGTTCTGGTGGTGCTGATGGTGGCGGTCCCCGTGGAGACCGTCCTCGCTGACCATGGCGGATGTGCGACGGCGACGGCGACGGCTACACGATCGGGGCGGCGTTAGAAGGGTAGACGGCGGCGAGGAGAGAGGAAAAGGAGGAGGCGGCGGCGATCCTCCATGGCAGCCTTCTTGTAAGGAGGGGAAGAAATGAGGACACGATCACCGCGGGGAAGGCCAGATCGAGCTTCCACACGCCCGAGACAAGCAATACGTGTCGTCTGTGTCTGGAGGTAAATGGGTCCTGACTCCCCTGACGGACGGACGGACGGCGCGCAGCTTCCGAACAACTCTCATGGGAATCGAAATTGGAACATTTCATTTCACCACCTAAAGTTTTTCCTTTCATTTGTTTAAAAAAATCCTTAAAAATTTCAAAATCATTAATACTCTTATTCCTTTCCAAACTATTATCATTTTAAATTAAATACTTAAATATAGGAAATATTTTAATATTTTTTATTAAATATTCATATATAATAGAACTTGTCTAATATTTTAATTCTAGACACGTGATAATCTTAAAGTATATAAAGTGATATTCAAAATAGAACATCAACTTAAGTATAAAAAAATCAATGAATTCGAAGAGAAAATAAAATAAAATTCATCATACGACTCGAGAGAATACTTTTATGGGAATTCGATCCCAGTTTAAATTCGATAAATTTTTCACATGATCAATTAAGTCATATCTAAGGGCAAGTATAAAAATTAATGAAGGTAGGATAATAAATTTTCATTATACTGGTTTGCTAGAGCTTATAGAGTCAATACACATGTAAACTAAGGGGATAATTAAGAAATAGTTGTTTCAAATAATTATTAGATAATTAATTATTATGAATAATAATAGAGAATTTATTTGAAATAAATTAGGGCCAATTAAATACATGACCTAGTTGCAATATAAGAATTGATACATGTAAATTAGGAACAATTAAATAAAGACCCTATCCCTTTCATATTTTTTTTAACCTTAGCCATTCAGAATTCTCTTCTCGACTTTTTGTTATGTTATATATGAGTTCCTAGGAGATTTAGATCACACTATAACCTAGCATTAGCATTTTGAAGGTATAATGGTATGAAAGTATGATGGTAATCTCATTCTATTAAGGTTCACCTATATAGACTTACAATACTTAAAATGAAAGTCAAAGAACATAAATAAATTCTTGATAGTTCTAAAAGCACAATCCTATTCCATACTTGCCTTTTGAGCATTACTAGTCCATAAAATGACTATTTCAAAATAGAAGTTTATGAACATACATACATAAATTTATGGAACCTCTCATAGCATAGTAGTGGCCTTACACTTAGATTTTTAAACATTGTAAGTTTATTAAAGTGAAATACTAACTTCATTTTACCAGACCTATAATGTTAAAAATGAAAGTTTGAAAGCTTCTATTAGTTCCTGAGACTTTCAAGTATATATAATGGTGGCGTCGCTTCACCTTAATGGATCGACTGTGCTCAAAATAAAAGTCTTAAGGGTATGAAAGTTTAAGCTATACTAATCAGAAGTATCTTTGTCTTGTAACTTGACATAATGTCATGTAACCGAGCTTAGAATATGCTGCAGAGGGCATGTTATGACAGGAGAAGGTGTTGTGGTAGCTTTGGCGTAGGAGCAAGAAGTTCCACATTTGG
Organism: Hedychium gardnerianum; assembly: GCA_038050645.1. Lineage (NCBI taxonomy): Eukaryota > Viridiplantae > Streptophyta > Magnoliopsida > Zingiberales > Zingiberaceae > Hedychium > Hedychium gardnerianum. The sequence goes on from JBBUKS010000042.1 coordinate 1,486,038, forward strand.
ATATGTACAGTGTAGGTCGATGTTGTAACCAGAGAAGAAAACTCCCTCCATTATCTTATGCATTAACAGCTGCAGCTTGGTCATTTGTGACACAGGAAGAACAATGAGTCGACACATCCTAACAAGATAGACAAAGGCAAATACATTATGGTTTGTCTGTTTGCTTGTGCTAATCAAGGAGAGAGATTAAGTACCTGTAGTTGGCTAGAACTTGGCACTCGGAACCAAACAGCAAAGCTCTGGTCTAGGGTTTATTCGACGTGTCACCCAGAAGCAGTGGAGGAGGGGGAGCATCTAATTGATTTCTTATGTTAATTTCGTGAGAGAAAATAGTAAATGGCGAATGCTCCAATGCATCAACTATGTGAAAAAACTAAGATTACTATGAGTAGCTTTAAATCCTCTTTTATACCTTCAAAACATTGCTATTAATATCAGCTTTTCCAGCAACTTCTTCCCTTATCGAAATAAGAGTGCCACAGAATATGTTGACCACTGCAAGGGAAAACAGCATTGTTAAATACTGATGGTGAGCTAGTAAGCAAAAATATGGTAGAATACCTTGATTTCACTCTGTTGTCGGTTCAAGCATGAGCATCCCTGGCACTGCCAAGACATTGTTGGTGCAAGGAATCCATAATACATTAGCGTTAGGCAACATCTTCAGGCTAATACCCACAGTTGTCCAAAATAACTTCAAATATCCATAGTTATCAGAATCAAATGCAAAGCAAGGCCAATTACCAGATGACACCATGCTGATTTTAATCAGCATGAACCCCTTCAAGTCTATAATGAATTTGTGGGCCACAATTCCTTTGACTACTCATAAAAGAATAGGACAATACTTCTGGAGTAACAGAAAGGTTGTTAAAGAAAAAGAAAATCAAAATGGATGAAACAAATATTATTCTTCATCGCCTTTTCTTTTATTCTCAGTTCCTTTCCCTTCTCATTTTCCTTTGTTTTCTTAAGTATAGTAGTTTATCAAACACATTTCATTACCACTTGAGCAAAACGTTTACAAAGTAAATGAACACTTTTGCATGTCAAAAGAATCTTCATACGATGTTGTAACTTGTAAATAAAGCATGAATTAATGTACCTCTAGATGCTTTGCCATGTAGTTTGCATTGATTGTCACAATCTTTTAAGCATCAGTTAACCCCTTCAAACCATCCTGGCTATGTATGTTAAAGAAATTTGTAGAATAAGTGCAGATCCCCACCATGCCATAGCAATACACCTATGATTACAAAAAAGGGCAACTGATCAATTATCAAGCACTACAAATCAACACAAGGAAAGAAACTTGGATATTTGAGTCACGCAGTTGATCTATTTTTACTAGGAAGACAAGAGAAAAGAAGAAATGAAAAGTGACAACATCACTCAAGTGAGGCAATGTATTGCAATCTTAAACAAATCTACAATGGTATATCAAGCACAATAATAGCTGACCTCAGATAATTGGGACTTGTTGTATACCCAAAAATGAAAGGAAATATAATATAGTAATCAAGTAATTAATTAGCAGGCAAAATGTGTACAGAGAATCATTTCCAATCATGTTAGTCCCCATCATAGTAAACAAGGCAATCTTGAAGAGGTACCAAGGAAAATAATGGATTTATTAGAAAATTGACACGTGATTGAGAGATTAATGTGTTCATGGTTTTTGTATGTGAAGCAGAATCAAGATTTAGCCAGCTCATACATACCACAGGTGTTATGGTAAAAATGGACCCGTGTACTTCTTCACACCGATGCAACTCATCCCAGGCCCCTCTGCCATCATGTGAGATTCAAAATGTCTTCTAGATGTTAGGATGGCAGACACCTGCACCAATGTAGCCTGGATTAGCCAAGCCAACCTAAGTAAAGCATAATCCTCCTATTAAACTTTGACTTTCGTAAAATTTTAATCTGTCAAAACCTAAGCATGTAAGTTTAAAATTTTAATGCTACTAGATAACAATAGGAAAAAGTAGTAGAACAAAGGAAGATTGTTAAAATCAACTAACTTGAGTCTCGTTAGTTTTAAGTTAGATATATGCATAATGTAGGCAATGATCCGGTTTAAAAATTAAAAAATAAAATTTCAAAACAGTAAGTAATAAATTATAACAGGTTTCAAAAAAGTTAATACTTTTCTCTAAAGTAAAGGGTAGGCCGGTGCATAAACCCCTGCCTATGCAAGGTCCCAGGAAGGGTGGATCTATTGTATTCGACCTTACCCTGCATTGCAAAAGGTTGTTTCCACATTGCAAGAGGAAGTTAATAGTTTCTCTGAAGTAGTGACGACAAAAATGTAAATTTTAATTAGTAGCATAAATTATTTTAGGAATTATTTATTTGTAATTTTTAAATGATAGGTCAATGTTGGATCATTTAAAAGGGACCTCAACCCCTCTTGTTATTTCATCTTTCAATTAATGAAATTTTAAATTTTCTATGTGAGATCTTTTATTTCTCGATGAGAGACTACATATCCCCTCATGCTACATCAAATGGTATCGGAGTCTAAGCTAGTTCAATCTCTACCTCTCTCATGTGTCACCCCAAAGCTAGATTTACCACTTCCCCAAACAATGGGTCAAGCAACCCTCTTTTCAAACCTTGCATCAAAGATCACTTCGTACTCTATAGTGACTTCGCAACTCTTGTGCATCTGCCTATGAGCTCAATTCCAAGTGAGGTCTCTTCCCCTATGGAGACCTCTTCCACCATTAGTAGACTCTCATACACCCATCACTTGGCATTCCTCTTTGCCTCAAGCATTCCATGTAAGTACCCCGGGGGAGTTTTGATGTGATCAATCGAGTTAAGTTAGATCCTGTGCATTTGATGTCTTGTGTCTAAGTGTGCAGGAACTTAGGGTCCCCACGGGATGGATTGATGGTTAGTGCATGAGGCGTTGCCACCATGAGATCTGAGGGTCAAATCCTAGCTAGTAGCCAGGTTCCTGTCCTCCCCCATGCACTGATCACTGTCCGGGCTAGTAAACTAGCCCCCGTGATTTATCTCCTTCGTGTTGGTCCTGGGATGGGCTGGCGGGGGCGTTGAGGGCGAGTGTTTCGCCTTTTGCCACCGTGCAGGAACTTAAGAACACAAGAAGTCGAGCGGAAGACGCAGTGAGCGAAAAGGATGACACGGGAAATGAGTTGGCGGACTCGGTGCATCCGAGGGACGAGATGCTGCGGAAGAGTACACTGGTGAAGCGAGAAGAACATGGTCTGAGGGACGCGAGGCGAGAAAGACGCAGTTCGAGAGACGAGAAGCCGGGGAGGAAGTCTGCTCGAAGTTGGGTTCAGATGAGCTCAACTTTGGACGACCAGAGATCACCCAAGACGAGCCGAAAGAAGAATGGTCAACTCTGTGGTTGACCATTCGAGGCGCCTCCATTGAATGGAGACGCCCTGGTGAAGTTAGGCGCTAGAGGCGCCCCCATCAAATGGAGGCACCTCACCCGCCAGTCAATAAAAGCACCCCCATTGGATGAAGGTGCCTCAAGCGCTCAGAAAAAGTCGTTGCAGCGGATAGGAGCAGGAGTCCACGTCAGCTCAATAGAGGTGCTCCAGATTAATGGAGGCATTCCCAATATGCCAGATCAGCCGAACGTTGGCTGTGGATCATGACTCAGCCTAATAGAGGCGCCCCCATTCGTCCAGGGCACCCTCAAAGGTGTCACGTCAGCAAAACGGTCATTTCGATCAGTTTGTTATAAATGGAGGCTCTGTCCTCTAGTTTAGTACAACACACTCGCTTTAACTGCTCTAGTTTTCTACAATCTTGTACGTTCAACTCTGTAAGAGGTTTCTCCACCTCCGACGCTTGCTCAAAGAAGGAGTTTTTCTAGTGGAGCTTTTTACTTGTCTTGGATTAACAATCACCCAGATTGTAACCAAGTAAATTCGGAGTCCCTCTTATTTTATATGTTTTTTGTTATTTAGCTAGTGTGTGTCCTTGCTAAGTTTGTAGCAAGAGCAAGTTCTAATTTTTATTGCAGGGCTATTCACCCCCCTTATCCGATCCACCTCGATCCAACACTACCAGCCCGTTATACTGACTCTTTGGATCGTTTGGTAGAATTATATTATAGGGAGATCACTAGACTTCATAAAATATCCCTGAGTAACATTTCTGACTGAGACCCATGTTTCATCTCGTGATTCTTGTAGGGTTTCCAACAGGCTATGAGGATAGGATTTCGTTTCCGTATAGCCTTTCCCCCTCAGATAGATGGACATATGAAATACACCATTCAAGGATTGGAGGATCTACTACGAACATGCGTAATGGACTTAAGAAGAAGCTAGGAAGACCATTTACATCCGGTGGATTTGACCACAATAATTAGATAGATAACAATGAGAGAGTAGCAGAAGCACAATGAACTCATAACCCATAGAGTAGTGATTATCTACTTTAGAAGTAGATCGTCATGTAGTGTCATTAGGGAAGCTTGCTCCCTGACATTTAGGGACCTTTCGAGGTACTCGAATAGATTAGTATAGTAAGATACTGCCTAGTTATTATCCCTTAGTTTTAGCAGAAGCATATAACAATTTTCATATTCTTTTAAATGTTGATATATAATATTTAGAAGAAGAGGGATCAAATTAATAAATTTAAGACTTAATTTAATTTAATATGAAATAAAATATTAAAATAACTAATAATAAATAAAGAAATAAACATAAAAGAATATATAATATTTTATTAGAATTTTATTAAAAATTTTGGAATTTACAATGAATTTTTATATATTTTATTTAATGAGATAAATGAATTAGGGGTTTAGAAAACCTCTTTGGATTATCCTATTTAAGTTAGGAGTTGATTGAATCTAAACTTAAGTTTTAATTATTAAATCCTAGGTTTTAATTAATCTCTTCCCCCTTCGTTGCCTTGCCTCTTGCACGTGCTCGCGGCGCTATGCCCCGATCACCGCTGCCTCTGTCTCGTGCCCGAGCACGTGTGTTGTCGCCACACCGATCACTTGTCTCCCTGAGCGCCAACCGTCGCCCTGTCCCCTCCTCGCCGCCATGAGTAGTCGCGCACATGCCATTGCCACGAGTTCGCTGCTACGTGCTGCCGGCATCGCGTACCGCTGATGTTGCAGCCCACCGCTAGCCTGGCTTGTCCCGTGCCATCGTCGGCCGCCATGTGCTGACCATCGACCACTATTTTGCTCCGGGGTAAAATTTATTTTGGTCCCTGAGATTTTAATTCAATTGCAAAACAGTCCCTGTGATTTTAATTTACTTCAATTTATTCCCTCACATCATTTTTCGATAATATTTCCCTCTAAATTGAGGGGCATTTATGTAATTGTCTAATTAAATAAATAAAAAACAAAAAAAACCTTTTTATTTTTAATAATTAAATATATTTAATGAATATTTTAATAAACTAATGTTTTATTGTTAAAGTTTATTTTGTGATATAAAGAGTTAACTCGATTTTTGCTATCCTGAAATTATAATGATACATTTTTTTTGTGAAAATTGAAAAGCTATTGATACTTTGTTGTTAAAGTTTATTTTGTGATATAAAGAGTTAACTCGATTTTTATTATCCTGAAGTTGTAAAGATATATTTTTTTATTAAAATTGAAAAAACTATTAATATATTTGTTGTTAAAGGTTGTTTTATGATTTCAAAAGAAAATTGTTATAGAAAATACTCTTATTTGAGAGATCTATCAGCTTCTGTATATTGTTGTTATTGCAGTTGAAAAACAAATACTAGAACGAGAAAGATATAACTAGTATGAGATTTATTCTATGTAAATAAAATATTTAGATGATATTTAGTGTTTTTAGTGGGATTTCATCTAATTGGATATATAGAAAAGTAGTCTTTCAACTATATTAATAATTAACCAAGAAAATTCTAGTTTGTATATGTTAGGACTTACATATTATTAGGAAATTACATTCTTTTGTACATTTGTATATATTTTTAGGTAAATTACAAAAATAAAATTATTTTTTTAAATTTATTATAATTTTATAAAATATGGACTATTTCATATTTTTTTTCATAACATAGGGACTATTTTGCTTCAATATTCATATGTTAGGGATGATTTTGTTTTTAATGTGTTTGAATGAAATATAATGAAAGGGTGAGTTGGTTATTTCACACTTTTTGGTCGCAAAATATTATTGAAAAATGATATGAGAGACTAAATTAAAGTAAATTAAAATTACAGGGACTATTTTGCAATTAAGTTGAAGCCTCAAGGACCAAAATGAATTTTACCCCTTTGCTCCGCCGATCAGTGGCTTCACTGCCATCATCACTTCGAGGGAATCAACCTCCAATAATCAGGTGGAATTGATTAACAAAAAAAAATACTTTAGAGATTACAAAACATCTCTTTAAACAGACATGTAAGAGTACCTATTCAAGAGAAAAGTCTAACTTATCTAAAAGAAAAATAAACTTATCCTAGAAAAGAAAATAAAGCTAAGGGTTTATTTGAATAGATCCATTAAAGGATCTTATCCTAAAGATAAAGTTTTGAAGGGTTTATTTGAAAAGATCTAGGATTTTATCATTCCACCGCCCTTCAAAATAACCTTGCCCTCAAGGTTGTTTAGCAATAAACTTTGGAATTTTTTCTTGAATTGTATCATATAACTCCCATGTTGCATCATCGATAGATAAGTTGTCCCAATGAATTAATAGTTCAACTCTTCTTCACAAATCTTTTTTCTAAAATAGCATAAGGTTGAAACTTAACTTCACCATCAGAATTCACTTCAGGAAGATGTTGTTGAGGAGTAAAT
>JBBUKS010000042.1:1500161-1519815 GCA_038050645.1 Hedychium gardnerianum
AGCATGTTTTCTATCATGAAATGAAGGATTACCATTAACTAATGGTACCTTGGTTTTAGTCTTGGAAGCTCCCCCTTGACTTGAGCTTCCTCCTTGGTTCTTGGTTGGATTCCTCCCCTTGGACATTGATTTTGATAATGTCCCTTTTGATTGCAAGAAAATCACACAATGTGCTCCTTGCCTTTTCGTATCATGGGGCTGACCTCCTTAGGCTTCTCCTTCTTCTTAGGTTCCATCTAAGCCTTCTTCTTGATCAATTTTGAATATTTGCTCTTATAGTGTCTATTCTTTCTACACTCAAAGCACATTATATGATCTTTATTTTTACTAATGGAAATGGTTATACCTTTACAATTTGTTCTTTGTTGACTTGTGGAGGTGGAACACTCTTCTCCATTTGGCCTGGATGTAGAGACCTCTTTTTTTAATCCGGTGTCAATGGTCTCTCTCCCTCAATCCTTGAGGTAGATACTGTTGGTGCAGTTTGCATTAATAGTCTAACTTTAGGTTTTGATGTATGACAACAGATTAAAGTTAGATTGTTATTGTTTAACAAGTTGAGCTAAGTATGCAAGGTTAACTAACTTGACGGATCTAGAGGGCCAGATACCAGACTGAAGTCCAGATGTGTGATTCTGGCAGGAAGTCCAACTGGGTCAGAGAGGACTAGACAGTTGGCGAAAAGTCCAGTCGGGTCAGAGAGGACCAGACGATTGGTTGAAGTCCGTATGTGCGATTTCGACAAGAAGACCTGGTGGGTTGGAGATCAAACGTTTAGGAGGTTACTCGGCAAATGCTAAGTAAGGTAAGAAATTGGAGGAGCGAATCCAGTGAGGACGAGTCCCCGGTAAGGACTTAGGCGCTGGTCTAATTTAAGTCCAAAGTGGAACTCTAAGTTGAGACCATGATTAAATCCTGATCGCGGTAAGATAGGATTTAATTCATACTTACATGCATTTATTTTATATGTTAACTTTTTTGTTGTAGGTATTTTGTACTAATATGTTTTGTAGGAGTTAAAGCCTTGGTGTGGGGGCACCTCAGTGCTGAGGCGCCTCGGACGGCTGGGGGCGCCTCAACTCTAGAGGCGCCTCGGAGTGCTGGGGGCACCTCAGTGTTGGAAGCATCTCAGCGCCTAGATAAGTGTTGTTGACGCACAGAGCCACTGGAGGCGCCTCAGAGTGGGTAAGCAGCGGATTTATCAAATCTAATCAACCTCAATGGAGGCACCCCAGAGCATTGGAGACGCTTTCAACGGGCTATATTAGAACATCTCGACCAGCAGCTAAGGACAACTCTTCCAAACGTTGTTTCGACCTCATACTACTACCCTGGAGCTTCAAAACTACTGTACTACAATTATGCTGCATCGAATTAATGCCTGAATCATCTATTGTAGCAGAATCTTCACCAATACACGAACGTGGGCCTTGGAGGAGGAGTCGACGAAGGCTCCAAACCAAGTAAAACCAACTGTGTTCTTGCTTATCTTTGTATTTTGTTTTCCACTGCGCACTCGAACTTTTGAACATTTTTTAAAAATCGAAAAAGAAAATTTTTAAACATATGATTCACCCCCCCCTCTCACGTGCACTCGATCCTACAGTTAAAAGAAGAAATCAACTCTTTTAGATATGATTAGGTCTATAATGGCTCAAGCTAATTTGCCAATTCCTATTAGGGAGATGCGTTATTAGCAACAACCTATATACTTAACTGAGTGTCTTCTAAATCTGTTCCATCTACTCCATATGAACGTTGGACAGACAGACAATCAGATTTGAGTAATCTGAGATCCTAGGAGTCAACTGCCTATGTTCATGATAAGACTCAAAAATATGAAAAACTAAGACCTAGGGATAAAAAGTGTATCTTTATAAGGTACTATGAGACCTCCAAGGGTTATGTTTTCATTGATGAGCAACAAGATGAAATCATCTCCGAAATAGAGTCGAGAGATACTACTTTTCTCGAAACTGAGTTTCCAACAAGAGGTGAAGTTGATAAGACAATTCCTCTATTTATAATAGAGGAGGAGGATAATGTTCCTTTATCAATGGACGAAGGATCACGAGAGATGCCTGAATCTAGTCAACCGAGAGGAAGTGATTTATCAATTAATAAGATGATTTCTCAACAGTTCGACCTACGAAGAAGTAGTCATAAGATTATTCCTCGAATAAGGTTTGATATTGAGAATGAGACATTAATGATTCTCCTAGTTGATGATGAGGAACCTCAAACAGTTGAGGAAGCATTGAGATGCTCAGTTAGAGAAAAATGGAAAGTTCCAATGGATGAGAAAATGAAGTCTATGAAAAAGAATCAAGTTTGATATTTAGTCGATCTTCCTCCGGGCCGAAGGACTATTGGGAATAAGTGGATTCTCAAAATGAAGAGGAAAGCAGATGGATCATACAAAGCTCGTATAGTTGCAAAAGGATATACCCAAATGGAGGATATTGATTTTGAAGAGACATTTTTCTTTGTTGTGAAGTTTGTGTCAATTCGTATCATTTTAGCTATTGTAGCACATTTTGACTTCCCTTAATGGTAATCTTGATGAAAAAATCTATATGATACAGCCAAAAGGTTATATTGCTGAAGGCTAAGAGAATAAAGTATGTAGACTTAAAAAAGTCTATATATGGGCTAAAGCAAGCGTCAAGACAATGGAACATAAGATTTAATGAAGTCATTTTATCTTATAGTTTCGAAATGATCAATGAGGATCATTGTGTTTACCTTAGAAAGGAAAAAAGAAAAGTTGGTTATCTTATCATTATATGTTGATGATATACTAATAGCTGGAAATGACATAAAATTTATGATAAAAGTCAAATCATGACTTTCATCACAATTTGACATAATAGATATGGGAGAACCTGAGTACATCTTAGGAGTAAAGATCTTAAGAGATCGATAAAAAAGACTTTTGAATTTATCTCAAGAGGCTTATATCACTAAGATGCTACAACACTGCAATATGTCAGATTACAACATTGAATAGACACCTGTAGTGAGAGGTACTATTCTGATCAAAAGTATGTATCCCAAAACTCCTGAGGAAATAGTCGAAATGAAGAAAAAAATTATATGTCAATGTCATTGGTAGTTTGATGTACATTATATTATGTACACGTCCTGATATAAGCTATGCAGTTGGATTAGTTAGCCGGTTCTAGCCAAACTCAGGATTGAGACACTAGAAAGCAGTAAAAAGGATATTCAAATATCTTAAAGGGACAACAGATTATTGTCTTTATTTTCAAGGATCAAAGATGTGCCTGAAGGGCTACACAAATGCAGATTAGGCTAGAGACCTTGATGATAGAAAGTCCACATTCGATTATACCTTCTTACTAAATGGTGGTGTCATCTCATGAAATAGCAAGAAATATACTTGTGTAATGCTATCGACAATAGAAGCTGAGTATGTGGCTTGTGCAGCGACTGTACAAGAAGCTGTATGGTTAAGAAGATTCCTAAAGCATTTGAAAATTACTAAGGATAATGGGAGTCCTGTTACAATATATTGTGACAATTAAGCTGCTATAGTTTTTTCGAAGGATCCCAAATGTCACAGCAAGGGCAAGAATATAGAAATTAAGTATAATTTTGTAAGGGATATTGTTGACAAGAAAAAGATAATTCTTGAGTATATTCCTACACGTGCTATGCTTGTAGATCCTTTTACTAAGTCATTAGCTAAAGAGTAATTTTAAGGACATGTGAATTCTTTGGGACTTCATAGAATGTAACATATTGTAAAAATAATGAGATATATGAAATGCCATGATATATTCAGTGTATATGTCTTTGTTACATTTTGGTTAAAATCTCGGTGAACATATTGGCAGGTTGAGATTAGTCCACTCACATGGACAATCATCTCTATTTGTTTAGTATAAATAAAGGTAAGATCATTACTTATGGGACAACTTATGTAGCTGTAAATAGAGATATACCTATAAGTTGGGGTCGCCTTGATAGTTGTATCAAGATGAGATCATTTATGAATTAATAATGATCGGAGTAAATAAACTCATCATTTACTAAACCTGCTAAAGGTAGATTAGAATTCATGAGTTGAATTCAGGATTAGACATTAGGTATGTCTAGATCAAAATTTGTACGATATTATATTTTGAGAAAAACAGACATTCTTTATTGGTAAAGAGAATAACATCGTAGCATATGATTCATATCACATGTGCTATAGTGATAATAAGGATAGTAGGAGAATGAATCTTTATTTCTCTACTATGTGAGACCTTTGAGATTATAAGTTAATCTCAGTTTTACCCCAAGTGACTATTTAACTGTTTACTTGAAGTTCTAATCAGTGACTGCTACTTTAGCATGTATCCTATGACTATGAATGATTCGTTCTATGTAGCATAATTAGGAAAGCGACTGATTAGAATGAATATATTCTAGCTAAAAAGGAAGATTAAGATAGATTTATATCTTTGATATTTATTCACTGGTTGACCAATTATATTTTTTATTAAGTCCATAAAATGTGATTGTGAATAATTGTATTGATTGGAGATATTGAACATGCTCTTGATATGATGGTCATTTTGAGGGATTAGAGATATTTGTATTGATGTAAATGATTAAATCTAGGGTAAATGTAAGATAGTGATGTCTATGATTTGTTTGAAGAGCGACCATGTAAGGTATAACAATCTTCTTAACATTAATCGCTCAATATGCTTGCTGTTGTATAAATCATTTTCTGTAAAGTATGATTTGAATGTTCTAACATGGTCTTTGTGACTAAATACTTCTATTGGTCTTTGAGGACTGACTTGAACAAGTGAGAGATGTAAGAAATGGAACGTGGGCAGTTGCTGCACACGTTGTGGTGGGAATGGGCATGAAGCTCGCTCCTCCCATTTCATGCTTCTATATATACGGCAAAGAGGATAGTGAAGAGGGTTAGGTTCATTTTTCTGGAGTTGTTCATTTGGGATTTGATTTGTGGACATAGCGAGAAGGTTCCTTGCGTGATCTTCTTGACAACGATGAGTTCTTCTCCTATTCCTTCTCAAGATCAAGATCTGCAAATCCACTGTAAGTGTTTACAATTGTATATTTTTCATGCTTTAGATTTCAACATATACTCTGTAAACTTGAGTGTATATTCTTATCTAGTTTTTTGATTCAACAGAATATCTACTAGTTTATTTACCTTACGAGGCATGACTAGTTGGTCCTGTGCAGTACAGATGGATATATTCATTTGAACGATTTTTAAAGAAATTAAAGAAAAATGTTGGTAACAAAGCAAGAGTTAAGGGGATAATATGTAATGCTTATTTGGTTGAAGAATCATCTTCTTTCTACTCATATTATTTTGCTGATAATGTGAAAACCAGACATCGCAAGTGTTTTCGAAATTTTGATGACTGTCAATCGATAGACCTAGAGATGCTTTTTAGTTTTAAGTTTCCTAGTAAGACAATGAGTGCATCTGTTAGTAGTTGGTTAAATAAAAAAAATATCATGCAGCAAGAACATACATACTCCTAAACTGAGTTAACTTCTAATTTAAAATATTTATCCAGTTATGTTTGTTTTTCCCGCCACGTGTTTTAAAATTACCTTTTTTGACAATTTGTACGAACAACAACTACAACTACAATTACAAAATTCATCAATAGATGCAAGTGAGGTAGAGAAAAAGATAAAGACGAAATTTACACTTTGGTTTGAAATTTATGTAAGTTAGAGAATAATTTTTTTCACGTGTATGTTATAATCAATTTATATCATAACTACTTTTTTAGGTAAAGAACCATAGAATTTTCAAATGTACAAGATGAAATGATAAAGAATATTGCATAAGTACCTCTTCGTAACATAAGAGTCTTTTCTAGTTACTATGTGAATGACTTCAAATTTCACGTGGCATAACACGATTCACATAAAATTACCTCTAATTCATGTGTTTGCGTAAAAGGATCTATCACCAACACTGATACTGAATTTGATTAGTATGACAGACTTGACGAAATCATTGAGGTTGAATATCCTACTTTACCTATAAAAAGGTACGTGTTATTCAAATGTTCATGGTATGATCCGACTCTAAGAACATGTATTAGAATACATGCAAACTACAATTTTGTTGAGATTCATGCAAACAAAAGATTCAATATGCAAACAAAAGATTCAATAAGTTTGAACTCTTCATTTTTACGATACAAGCTAGGCAAGTTTTCTATCTTGAATACCCGACGAAGAGAAGGAGACTATCAGTTTATCGAATCAAGCCTCGCTTGAACATAGAAATGTCAAACTCCATCACGGTCCAAAACCATGATGCATTTTAAAATAACTAAGTGGGGATGCATTCAGTTGATTCATAGATTCAATCCACATTCTAATTACTTATAGATGTAAATGTCACTTACGAGTAAATAGATTATGGAGAGATGTTCAACAGTGATGAGCTTAATGATCTGATAGAGTCTAGCGATGAAGAAATAGAAACTGTTAATGTTAATGATTCAGATTGTAATGATGATTAAATATTAGGTTGAAAACTGTTATTGTTATGGATATGCTTGCTTTTTATATGTTGGATTTGTAAGTACCCCGGGGGAGTTTTGATATGATCAACCGAGTTAAGTTAGGTCCTGTGTATTTGATGACTTGTGTCTAAGTGTGTAGGAACTTAGGAACACAAGAAGTCGACCGAAAGATACAACGAGCGAGAAGGATGACACGGGGAGTGAGTTGACGGGCTCGGTACATCCAAGGGACGAGGAACTATGGAAGAGTACACCGGTGGAGCAAAAAGGATGCGCGCGGTGTATCCGAGGGACAAGAAGCTAGGGAGGAAGCTTGCTCGAGGAGAAGGCCGGAGTTGGGTTTGGTAGCTCAACTCTGGACGACTGAACCATTACCCAAGGCAAGCAGAGTTTGAAAATGGTCAACTCGAAAGTTGACCATTTGAGGTGCCTCCATTTTGATGAAGAGAAGACCCGAGACACCTCTGTTGCTTGGAGGCTCTTTGGATGAACAGTAGCCGAGGCGCCTCAGAGCAATGGAGGCGCTCCCATTGAAGAAAACGATCGTTGCAGCGGATAGCAACGGGAATCCACGTCAGCGATGATGGAGGCGCCCCATGACACACACACTTGTATTTATTTCCATATTCTTCTACTTTTCGTTGTTGAGCTTGCAATTACTGTAAAGGGCTACTCCGCCTACAACCTTGTTAAAGAAGGAGTTTGATAGTGCTTTTGATTGTCTTGGATTAACAACCACCCAGGTTGCAAACCAAGTAACTTTTTATGTTCCTTTTACTCTTTTATGTTTTTATATTTAATTAATTAATGCGTGTCCTTACTTAGCTAGAAGCAAGAGAAAATATTATTTTAATTTGCAGGTTATTCACTCCCCTTCTAGCCGGTCCATCCGATCCTAATAAAATTGTGTATGTGTTATAATACTATTTTGCAGATATAATCATGTCAGCTAGTGCACCAATATATAGTGGTCAGATTGTGTTGAGTATTGTTGAGGGTTGGAAAATGACAAAAAATTGAAGGCATGTAAAATTGAAGGCATGTAGACCAAGATATGAAAGATTTTTATTTTCATGAATTTTTGATAAGTAATGTGAATATTATTGATACTGAATAATATTCTTTGATACTAATATTTTTGATATTGTTGTAGAAAAAATATACTTATGATCCAGAACACGAGGTGAAATTCAAATCAACACGAAACAATTATTGTCGAAAGTTGTACAAGGACTTGATGCATAAGTGGAGAAGAAAGGGAACAAAGTCATCATATATACCAGAAGAGATTTGAGAGACATAATAGAACATTTGGGCTGTAGACAATTGACAGTGAAATTCAACGACCGCTTAAAGTAATAGAAATGCTGAGGTCGGTGGCTTGAGCACCGGATCATTAAAGCATATGGATGGATTGCGATCTATTGTAGAGCATGAAATAGACATAATGAGTTTACAATAACATTATTTAAAAAATTTATAATTTGTAATAAACTTATTTTAATTTTTTAAATATGACAACTTTACAGGAAACTACTTTACACAAACTTGGTACTTGTTGGGTTTTATTTTATAAAACTCATAAGAAAAAGATGACACATTTGTGAATGCGAAATCAAAGGTCATAGGCGTAAGAATATAAACTTTATTATCACTCATATTTAAAAATGACTAGCTTGATTAATTGTTTATTAGATAATACCAATAATTTTTTTAACAGGATGATATTACTGATCAAGTTGCATAGGCGTCTCAGCCTGTTGTAGAGGGAAAGGACTTACAGATTTTATCAGATAAAGCTATAAATGAGATATATTATGATGTTGTTGGTGAAAGTTGATGAGTGTTATTTATGCATGCTTTTTAATACTATTTTGCATTTGTTTTGTGTCATTGCATTAACATATTTTGCATACATACATTTTCTCTTTATCGCTTTTTCTACTTTTAGTTCGGAGAACTACTCCTTGTACTTTTGATTGATAGGATGTGATTACGGAGCAAAAATGAAGTATTATCAACATTAGAGCGAGAGGTCGAAGCAAGGAGCATACACTAGTCGTGTCCCATGACATGGGAGAGTTCCTACGAGTGAAACTGATCAAAAAATGGAGGAGAAACAAAGATTCCAGCATTCAACATTGGTCAGTCATGCCTAGTCTGTAGATTGTTAGCCTCCCACAGAAGCCAAAATGGTATGGCTGTGCCTCGACCAGCATTTGGCATGGCTGTGCCTTGGCCACAAATGCTGGCCGAGGTTAACACGACGCAGTCGTGTCTTTTAGACATGGTCATGTCACGTCCTGGGTAGGGGCTGTGTAGGGGGTTTTTTTCCAACCATTTTTATGGTTGGGAGGGCTATAAAAGGCCTGAAAAGTCCCCTAATGGGAGGGGAGGAGGGTTTTCCCCCTTTGGGGAAACTCTAGAGCCACCATCCAAGCAGCCGCGATGATTCGTCCACTTCTGGAGCAAGGAGACATTCATTTCTTTCCCTCCATTCTTTGTCTTGGATTGTAAGAATATTTTCTTCATTGTCTTTAGATTTTCTCTCTTCTACATGGATTAGTCTCTGGATTCTAAGATTAAGTAGTAACTATGATATAATTGTTGACACTTGTTTAAGTAATTGTTTGTTTCTCTATTGCATGCAATGAATTTTCTATGTTCTTCTCTATAGTGTGAATGTGGAATGTTTTAGGACTTGGTGATTCCATCGCCTTGTAGAGAAGATAATCTAGATTGTATGACCGTGGAGTGCTATGTGATCAGGGTAATCCTTTAAGCGGACTTTCTAGTATTATTATCTTGAACTTAGGTGGAGTAACTATGAGGTTATAACTATCTTAGGGTTTAAAGGGGGTTTGCCCCAATTCGTAGTATTGAGTATAGAGGCAAACTAGTCGTATGACCATGGAGCCCTCATGACAGGGGTAATCCTTTAAGCAAAAACTAGGTGGTCTTCTTACGAAGAGGCATGAGATTTGGGTAGACACTCTGGTTTATTTGTAGATAGTTTTACCTACATATGGACATATGTAGAGATAGGAAAGTGAACAATTCTTAGAATATCAACAACCATCGTAGTGAAACCGAAGTCCTATAATCACTTTCCCAACTCTCTCAACTCTCTCTTCTTCTAACTCTCTTGTTTGCGACTCCAACCAACCTTTCGATTATCTAGATAACTTGTTTCATGACCTTAATTAGTATTCAACAATAATTCCTATGGATTCGATATTTTATTACTTGATTACTTATTGTGCACTTGCAGAAAAGTACAACAAAAGTAAAAAGAATGCCCTCTACAGCCTTGGCTCCCATGCATGGGTTGTATATGATCGTGTGATGGCTCCTAGGACCAGGGGTCGACCCAGTTCTTCATCCACTGATGTGCCCGAGTTACGGCTAGAAAATCAAACATTTAGGGATCAGGTCACAACATTAGATCAGTCGGAGTAGTCGATAGATGATCGGGTCAGGATGACAGTAGAGCAGTCAGAGCAGTCGATGGAGTGGTCGATGGATGATCGGGTCAGGACGGTAGTTGATCGGCAAATGTGAGAATTCTTTGATTGCTATTCATTAATGAGTCCTTATACTTTTCCAATGTAACATGGTTTCGATTCACAATAGACTCAAGATCCAAACTATCTTGATAAGTAGAAATTCTGAGGTGTATTAACCTTTTACTTCATTTTTATATTTATCAATTATTAAACATTAAAATTAGTTCCGTTAATTTTGATAATATATGCAATTCTAATTATAGAACTTCAACACTTGAATCATCGACAATTTGATATTATATTTTTGAATTAAGGTATGTATTCTTTTAAAGCATGTTAAACTTATGTTAGTGATTGAGTTTGTGTATTTTCTGATAAGAATTTTAACTTTGTGTATTTCTATTTTAACATTAGCTTTATTGTTTGAGCATTATTTTGATACTATATCTTGTGTTTATTTTATTTAATAATCTATCATATTCTACTTGATGCAAGATTAGATGATGAAGCTATTTTATTTTTGAGCATGATGACATGTTTGTCATAGATGTTTGGATATGGTTTGTATCATGGATATGGTTTGATATTGAAGTTTGGATATGATTTGTACCGTGGATATTGCTTGTGATGTGGTTTAGGGTTGTGAATGTTGATGGTATCTTGTTCGTCTATCGTGTATTGGTTGTGAATGGTTTGTATGTATTATAAATGTTAATGTTGATGTAAACAGGGTATAAATAAGAAAAATAGAGAGAGTGCTACCGTAATTTATAGGAAAATTAGTGATGAAAAATTTAATTTCCGTTGCTAGTTTTTTAAAATATCGTTCCACAAATTAGCGATCGTTATTTTGTGGACTAGGAAAAATTTCGTTTGTAATTTAGCGACCGAGATTATATTTCGATCGCTAAATTGATTTGCGACGGAAAAATTTATGACTTTTTTTCTATAGCAAATCAGTCGCTGAACCCATTTAACGATCGAATAGAGACGGAAAATTCGGTCGCTAAATGTGGGTTTTTTGGTTGTGTGAAGGGGAAGCCCAAGTGAATCTTGGCAAGACACCTTCGATGCTTAAGTCAGACCTCGCAGAAAATGGTGGAAGGAAACAAAAGACGAATGAACGATAGAAGGGTAAAGAGTTGTTCATTACTTGCCTTGATGTTGTCACCTGTTGTCACCTGTACCTTTAAATACAAAGTGAAAAGAAGATTTTGGTTCTCAAAAGACGCACCTCTTTTCTCTCCACTAAAAGACACGCGGTCTCGAAGATCAACACTTAAGTAGTCGTCCAGTCAATTCAGAAATGTAGGCGTATGAAACTCGGATGTGACTCTAATGGACTCCACTCGACTTCTTTGACTAGACTCGGGCTTAATTCAGGCTTGACACGAGCTCTTCCAACGGTGACCAACTTGACTCAAACTCAATTTGACTTGACTCAAACTTGATTTGATTTGACTTGATCTCAATCTTGACTTTTGACTTGAAGTGTGTCATGTGGTCCTTGTTATCTCCGCCACATAAGGTATGATAATGTTATTCACCACTATCTCATCTATTTGTTACTTTCTTCCATAAGGATATCGACTATCCAAAGATCATCCGAATTCGAATACGACAGTCAACCTTTTCTTCACAGTCGACTCATCGTTCCACAAGTATCATTAACCTGTCCAAACTCTTTACTCATCATTAATCCATCCAAATCCCAGCCGGATCAAACGTATTTAATTCGATAGCATCAGATATGATCGAGTTGTTCTTATACTTGAATTTTTAAGTCGACAAAAAAAAACATTGATTGAATAAAGACATCAGGAATGACCATCAAGAAGCTCTTTTTTTAATCGAAAGAAATTAGAATGTTCAACTTTGACCAGACGCGTGGACAATCAAATTATATTAAACACAATATTTAATGCTCTTCTTAAATCACTACAATACAGAGCTCAACGGTCGAATTGTAAACTAGCAATTAAATTATGCCCACTTCCATGACTACATTAAATTTTATTAAAAAATCTGTATATATCATTAATAAAATAAAGTTTAACTTTAAGCCACAATTTTATTACTTTTCTTTTCTAAGACTTGTTCTTGAGTTTGCCCAGCATTGAAGGCACGCCTCTGACCAATTCCAAAGCGCGTAGATACATATATACACTTATTAAAAATATGTGACCTTTTCTACTTGTTCTGTGCATAAATGTTTAATAGTTCTTCTTCTTCTTATTTTTTTTTCCTTGCAAATAATAGAGGTGATGGCGATTTTTTGTCCATTTATTGTTAATTATTTTATTTCTTAATCAATGGCTCTCTTTATGAGTTGTGGAATCATTTTGTTCAATGGCTAGTTGTTAAATCAATCAGCAAATCTTTCAGGATGTCAGGAACCTTTGTTCTTTATCAACCAAATGCCGTGTACTTAAATGAGCTTATTATATCTTAAAACAATCTCAAAATTATGTAACAACTTATCAATCATAATTTAGAATCTACCATCTCGATCAATCATTGATGCGGCAGTTGGTAATTAGTTGAAACAAACCTCGAGCCCTAGCGAATCATATCGATCGAAAACGAGCTTTGAAAGGTCATTTAAAACATGGGCGGTGGTTGAAGTGCCATTCAGGTGATCGACTCTTCTTTAAAATATGAATCACCAGCTTGCAAACTCCATCAAATTCCTACTCATGATTCTTGCGCCTTCACATGCCAAAGGCTTTTCTCTTTTGCAAGAAGAATGCAACTTTTCTAGAAATTTCCAAGAAACTTCAAGCTCTCCATTGTTCTAATTAATCATCCGAAGAAATGACCTGATTAACCAAGGACTGTAGGCACTCGCTTCCATAGGTATGGTAATAAAAGATTAAAATTTGAATTTTAGTAGCAATGGTGTCATTTTTCGTCCACTCGGAGCTCCTCCTCTCTCTTTGCTTTCGAAGCAAAAATTTCGATAGTCCTTCGATGTGCTCCCGGTGGCATGCAAGTAAAAGTGCATCGCTCGTGGAAACGCAAGAGAGAAGAGAAGAAATGTTCAACACAGAGATTATTGGTGGAGAAGAGCATCATACCTTCACTAAGTCTTATATAGTCGCAGAGATGGAAGATTCACGTAAGCGGTCATATGAGTCACGTAGGCGACCACATGAGTAAGACATTGCCCACCAGCTTGTCGCCTAAAGGGTGCTAATCATCGGATAATACCTCTAGCTAACATTGTTGGGCCATTAGCTAGGTGTCAAGTTGTTTAGTCATAGGCTACCGTCGATAGCCGACTAGGCTTCTCGAGTCCGAATAAAAAATGGCTGAATGAATGTCGAGTGCTCAAGAGCGCAGATTCCGAATGACCTTCCTGAGTCCGAGTGTGATGCCACGGGATGAAGGTTGAGTGCTTTGAGAGAGGATTCTCATTAGTCAGGAAGCGAAGCAGAGCGCTCGGCTAGTCGAGTGTACAGGAGCGAAGACCTTAAGTGGCCTTCCCGAGTCCGAGTGGGACATTACTAGATGAACGTTGAGTGTTTGGGAGTGCAAATTCAAGTGGCCTTCCCGAGTTTGAATGAGACGTTGTTGGACGAACGCCGAGTGTTTGGAAAAGGAGATCGATTAGTCGAAAGTACTTGGGAAAGGAGACCGATGAGTAAAAGTACTTGGGAAAGGAGATTGACAGATCGAAAAGCGAGGTCAGGTGCTCATGAGCAACTCCGGATACCATCAAATATGAATGATTCTGAAAATCAATCTCTGAGTGTGCATATAAGATGTGCTTCTGTGATGTTAAAAAGATGATAATACTCATCCCAAATGCCCTTCTAATGCCCATCCCAAAGCCTTGTGAAAGGAGGGTAAAGTACAATACTAAATGACCACTTAAGTTGGAGGAATTTATTCCCTAAGAGAATAAATCTTAAATAATTCAAAACTTACTCTTATGATATAATTTTATCATTCTAATATTAACTCAATTATATTCGTGGTGGCAAAAAGCGAAACGCTCGCCTTCAGCGTTCCCGTCAACCTATCCTAGGACTAACACGGAGGAGATAAATCACGAGGATTAATCTAACTAGCCCGAACAGTGATCAGTGCATGAGAGAATACAGGAACCTGATTATTAGTAAGAATTTAATCCTCAAACTTAATGATGATAATATTTTATATACTAACCATCAATTCATTCAACGAGGACAATTGAATTATATTCGTGATGGCAAAAAAAATGAAACGCTCCCCCAACATTTCCGCTAGCCCATTTCAGGATCATCACGGAACTCAATTATATACCTGATAGCATATCAGACATGCTTCTGATTTATTCAATAAGTGAATCAAGAGGAAAACCGTACATTTGCAAATTGGCCTCACTAAAGCGATCGTCCTTTAGGAATATTGGGAAGGAGTGGGTGAGAATTATATAACAGTCAAGGGTCAAATTTTAAGGGCGAATCTAATATGGACGCTAGCTGGTGGAAGGAGACGTGTGCTGGCGGAGAACTTGGCCCGAACTCACCTGGTCAAACGAGGTGAGGGACGAACCGGCGAGCGAGTGAGACCGAGTCGGCGAGGGTTGAAGCTTTCTCCTCCTCCTCGATCGCTATAAGAGCAGGCGGAGTCCACCGGAGGAACGAGTTGGTGGGAAGAAAGGAGGAACAAGGCATGATGAAGTCCACCAGGGCTTTTTCCAGACCTGAACCGAGGCGAGCGGGCAATGCCTTCATCATATCCTCCATGCTCCTCTCTCTCTGCGTCCTTTCTCTCGTCAGAGCTCGCTATTCCTCTTCTCCTAATTATGGTATGCTTCGATCTCTCCCTGTCGCACTGCGTTTAGATTCATGTCTTCTTCTTGCTCCGTTTCTTCTGTCGTGAAGCAGAAAAAATTGCTTTTTTTTCTGCAGCTAAGCAGCGGGCGTCGCCGGAAATCGAAACGACCATGGATTCTATCAGGATGGTGACTGCACAGAGCCGCAAACTTGCTCTAAATGGTAATTCAATCAGCTCAATTTGGGGATTATAGCTTCCTAGAGCTACAATTTTGATCCCGAGTGGGTTGCATTGATCACAGGGGATGGAGATGGAACATTGGGGAAGCGCGCAGAGGAAAACCGCGCCACCGCCGCCGAGCAGTTGCAGAAACCCATCTGCGTCGAAACCAGCCGCCGATCCGACTTGTGTGAGGCGGAGGGAGATGTGAGAGTGCAGGGGAGCTTGCAGACCGTGTTCGTGCCCGCTAGCTTGACGTCGCAGGAGTGGAAGGTGAAACCTTACGCCCGGAAGAACGACCAGTTCGCCCTCTCTAATGTCAAGGAGTGGACGCTGAAGCCTTTTTCGGATCACGACCCGCCCCCCTCCTGCACGGAGAACTATACTGTTCCGGTCGTCGTCTTCTCCACCGCCGGCTTCACCGGCAACCTTTTCCACGACTTCACCGACGTGCTGGTGCCGCTCTTCATCACCGCCAGCCGCTTCGACGGCGAGGTCCAGTTCGTGGTGGCGGAAGCCAAGGCCTGGTGGCTGAGCAAGTTCGGCGCCATCCTGGGCCAGCTCTCCAAGTACGAGGTCATCGACGCCGACGGCGACGGCGACGCGGTGCGGTGCTTCCCGCGGGTGATCGCCGGGCTGAGCTTCCACAAGGAGCTCGACGTGGATCCCTCCAAGCCGCCCGGCGGAGCCCGGTCGATGGCGGACTTCAAGGCGATGCTCCGGCGAGCTTACGGGCTGGAGCGCGAGACCGCGGAGCCGTCGGGGGACAGCGCGTGGGACGTGCGGCGGAAGCCGCGCCTGCTCATCATCTCGCGCCGGGGCTCCCGGATGCTGCTCAACGAGAGGGGGATGGCGGACATGGCGATGAGCCTGGGTTTCGACGTCCGCACGGCGGAGCCGGAGATCGCCACCGACTTGGGGAAGTTCGCGCGCCTGGTGAACTCCGCCGACGTCATGGTGGGCGTCCACGGCGCCGGCCTCACCAACCTGGTCTTCCTCCCCAAGGGCGCTGTCTTCGTCCAAGTGGTCCCCATGGGAGACCTGACATGGCTAGCCCGCGACACCTTCGGGAATCCGGCGCCGGCGATGGAACTCCATTACTTGGAATACCTCATCCAAGCCGACGAGAGCACGCTGAGCGATCAATACCCAAAAGACCACCCCGTCTTCACGGACCCGCAGTCGATCCACCGCAAAGGATGGAAGGAGCTCAGCAGAGTGTATCTGGAGAACCAGAACTTGAAGCCTCATCTAGGAAGGCTGCGGCTGACATTGTTGCAAGCTCTCGAGTTCCTCCCTCACAGTCACATCAACAAGATGGCTCAGTGATTTCTTCATCTTCTTCAATTCCTTCCCATTTTTTTTTTGTCTTCGTACAGTCTAGATGATCTTAATTAAGAAAACACCTTGTGATTACAAATAAAAGATCGATTTGCATTGAAGTGAGCAGGAAGCAACCGGCCAAATTGTTTCTACTGTTCTTCAAATCGACATCCCCAACCACCACACTGAAGGTGCTACTTAACTAGTCTTCATCATTAGGGTTAGCCCCAGGGTTTCATCCGATCTCCACCCACAGAAAAACAGAAAAGACAGACGAAAAAAAAGTTCATCACAATGTTGTAATATCGTGTGGGATGGATTCATACCGGACAGCATCACGTGGAGACAATTAGAGTGAAGGCCCGCATTCACTGCAGACTGCAGAGGGAGGGAAAGCATCCATCCATCTGCTAACTTTGCCTCCCTCTGCTCCGTTAGCATCCACATCCAAATCAAATTTGTTCCACAGTACCATTTTGTTGTCCCTTTATGAGGATTTCCAAAATAATCTAGCTGTAAATTTGTACAGATCCTAAGCAAGACGTACAAAGCCATCGCATTTGGGCTTGTTGTGGGGTTTTAAGCTTAGGACAACTTAGAAGGCACGCTATATATTATTGTCTCCGGCGTGGCTATCAACATGGCCGTAGTTTTCCTCCTTCCACTTGTTTTATGATCGAGAGAAACACTTCGCCTGCCACCATCATTTTCTTTTTTCTCGACCAGAAGAAATAATATAAATTAATTTTGTTTTCCATTCCCAACAAACATGTAGTTTTCACTGAAAGTTCAGCTTCCATCTTCTACTGAAATATAATAATGAGAGGAAAAAGGTTTGCATTCACATAAAGTATTCATTCATTAATTCCCTGTGTGGATTTTGTAAGTTAATGCATGGCATTGGGGACAATGTAAAGATGCTTACTTTGAAGATGGAGTATATGGTGCATAATGTGCTGAGTTAGATAAGAATGAGAGAGTAAGCTTACTTTGTGTGGTACGAATGATTAAAGGCATAGTGCATGAATAAGGACTTCCAAACCTTTGCCAAATACTATTCCAGTAAAAAAGAGAATCAAAAGAAGAGGCAGAATAATTAAAGACGTGAGCATATCAAGAAAGTAAAGCTAATTGGGGGGTCAAAGTATAGTGTTCTTGTTTGAGATTGCGGCCGAGTGAGTTATCAAAGAGCAACTGCAGCAGAGCGTGGGCTGGATGAGCCGGCGACGGAGAAGAACCTTGGGATCTCTGCAAACACTGGTGGGTATGAGATTAGAATGAGCGCCAATGGGGATTTGGCAGAATGAGCGCCGAGGGGGATTTAGCGTGACCACTCTTATACTCAAGTTAGCACGAGGACCGGTGGAAGAAAAAATTGTGGGGAAGAAAGAGTTCAAATGCGTATCCGTGCGTACATGCGCCCGCCACAACGGACTTCTTTTTATACTTTTTCCTAAGGGGGAGATACGAAACCCACTTCCGCGTCGTGGGGCTGCCACGTAGCCTCTTATTTTTTTTATCCACATTCCCGTCACTCTACGTTCTCCGTTTATCTTAGTCTCCACATTCTCCACTCACTTCCGTAGCGGATGTGACCGAGTTGTAGCATCAAGCGAGATTGAACTGACGGGGTCTGGTGAGATCGAGTGAGGCCAAGCTAGTGGGATTCAGAGAAGTCAAGTATGACCGAGTTATAGAGATAGGGAGAGATTAGGTGTGATCGAGTTGAAAAAATCTGGAGCGATTGAGTGATGCCGAGCGAGGTCGATAGTGACCGAGTTGAGGGAGCTCGAGGTGACTGAGATGATGGGTCAGGCTCATGATTAGACTGAAATTGTCCAACCTCGATTCGGTATTTTCTTTACTCAAGATGATCTCTTTATATGAAAAAATAATAATAGAATCATCAATAAAAAGTTTTGGAACATAAGAAAAACTCAGAGGAAAAAAATTTATTTGATTATGAATTTAATGATATAACTTTTTTTAAAAAATAAATATTTTAGAATCATCAATAACTTTTATATTAATCTCTTTGACGAAATGATTATATTTTTATTTTTTAAATTTAGTTTCATTCAATTTAAATATGAAAAATTAATTTTTTATTTTAATTTAGATTTAAATAGATGGGAAGGGATATTCTAAAAATTAAGTGCACCTTTTATAAAAATTAAAGTATAATGTGTCCTTAAAAAATCCAAAAAGTTGAGTGGGCTTTTAACAAAATATCGATAAATATTTGATGTATATAAAATATAAATTACATGATATATAAATTTTGTAATTAACGTATTTAGATATACTAAATGCGTGTATTTCACTCTAAGACGTTCCTAAAGTAAATCTCTAATATGTCGCTATAATAAATGCACGTATATATGTTTTACTTGAATGATTAATAATTTTTTTTCATAAGATTAGATTGATTATCTCAGATTTAGTCGGATCGAAGACTTAAATATTTTATGTCAACTAAAAAAAGAAAAAAAACATACACGTATATAATGAAATGTTTGACTATTATATCATTCTCTGAAATAAAAAAGATATTTTCATTCATCTCGAGTGTTCTTTCGAGTAAATCACGATACCGAATAACCTTCTAGGTAAAAGGATATTTAATCCTTAGGATTAATGATTTCTAGTAATGAAACATATCCATCACGTTAGCAAATAGGGGATATAATATGGAATCGGAATACCTCAGAAGTCTAAGGTTTTTCATGATTCCGGGATTAATAAAAAAAATTGGTCAAACTTACCCTGTCGCAGTGCTTCGTCCGTCGAGACCGGATTGCCATTAATCTCTTCCTCATTCGACGCAGCGTGACCACATTAAGGACTTACTTGACTTCCCTAGCGACGAGGACGTGCTCAGGATTGTGGAGCCTTGGGGTGACGGAAGTAGATGGATGTGGTTTATTAGGTCTGCAAAATCGGCACCACGCTCCTCTTCTGAATTGATCCATGGCTGACGGTGGAGAACGAAGCGGGATGAGAGCATAAGGAGGAAAAGGAATAGGGAGAGTGAGATCGCCTTCAATCTCTCCTTCGACCCTGCTCATCTCGATCGAGTGAAGAGGTTTGTTGGAATCACGAGGATGCCCATGGACAAGGCGATGCTCGACAACATAATAAGGCGGCTTCTGCTGGCCAAGGGGACGAAGGCGGCGAAGAATGTATAGGTGACAGATGCGGAGATCCGACAGCTCTACATTGTTGGGGTTGCAAGGTTGCAAACAAAGTCCCACATTGAAAACACATGGGAAAGATCATGAGCTTATAAGGAAAAGA
>JBBUKS010000042.1:1647223-1663487 GCA_038050645.1 Hedychium gardnerianum
TAATAGTCTAGATTCATCTACGCGAAACGTAGATTTCGAATTTGAAGTCAATTCTGACTTTCATCGACTGATGGCACTTTATTTTTTTTTTCAAATGAAAAACCGTATTCCAACAAAGGTTTCTTCGACGACGATGACTAAAAGAACTAAAAAAAGATTAGAATGAAGGTCATAACGGACCTTGATGAAATCCTCTAACAGTTAAGTCAAATTTTAAAGGAGAGTTTGCGAGAAAAAATAGAAAATAAGTGAAAATAATAATATTTCATGTTTTTTTCCTATGTTATCATACCTTATATAGGAAGCAAAGTAGTCGGGATCCTAAAGGACGTACCTCTCACACTCTTTTATAACCAGCGTCATTATGCATTGGAGCACGGGAGCGGGTTGATAGGAGCCTAATCCATTAAAAAAATATATATATAGATTTAGGAATGAATTTTAGCGATGAAAATTATTCGTCGTAAATTAACAATAAAAATAGTGATAAAAAAAATTCATCACAAAATAGTAATGAAATTAACAACAAAAATAATTTTTGTCACAAAATTAGTAACAAAATTTTTTCATATTAATGTCGCAAAATTCATTGTAAATTAGCGATGAATTTTGAATTTATCGCTAATTTGCGATAAATTTGGATTCATTGGAAACATCAATTTCAATAAGGTTTTGATTAACAACGACGAATTCAGAATTCGTCGCTAAATTTTGCAATGAATTTATGATTCATCACTAATTTAGCGACGAATTCAAAATTCATCGCTAAAAATTTAGAGTAAATTTCTTATCCCGATTATTAAATTTAGTGATGAATCCTATTTTCATCGCTAATTTAGTAACGAATTTGGAAATCGTCACTGAATTTAAGGATTTTAAATAAAACGATAACCCTAAAATCTCTCTTTCTCTCACACACGCGACCATCACTGGTACTCTCCTCTCTCTCCCTTCTCCTTCTCTGGCCCGATCTAGGCGCGGCGAGGTACAACAGCCAGCTCCTTGGCTATGGTCGTGAGGCCGCTGCAGTAGCCTAGCGGCGAGGCTGGCCGTGCCTCGAGCGTTGTTGCACCTTGGCTGCGACCTCCCTCCCTGGCCATGAGCTCAACCCGACCATGGTTCTTAGTCTGGTTTCGACGAAAGGGTCGACGGAGCCTTGACTTCTACTTCAGGATTCAAAGGCAGGGATGTTGGTGCTCGTTGTTCTCGGGCAATGAAAAAGACAAAATAGAAAAAGAAGATGAAGCCAAGCATCGTGTGTGCTATGATATATCGATTTGTTTGGTTCAAATCTTATTGACACTTATTGAATTGTGACTTGATAGTTGTATACTTATTTGTTTAATTCAAATCTTATTAGCACTCGTTGAATTGTGAACTGATTGAATCTATTAGTTTATAGTTTGATTAACTGATCTAATTTTTGATTGGTTTTGATTGAATCTTTGATGGATCAAATTTATAAATTTGCTATTCTGAAAAAATTACAAGTTTATGACAAATTTTGTGATGAAATGCATTCATCGTTGATTTTGCAATAAATTTTATGACGAAAATTATTTTCATCACTGATTTAGGATGATGTTTTATTTTTTCGTTGCAAAATTTTGCAATAATCTATTTACAACGAAAATATTTTTGTCGCAAAAAATTTTACAATAATTTTTTTTAAAATTTATTGTAAATTCGTTGTAAATTTATGATTTTTTTAATGATCTTGAATTTGGCTGAGAGGGATTTGATCCAGATGTAACTCGGATTGACTCGAGTCAAGCTCGATCATAATTTGATTAACTTGACTTGAGTTCGACATGAGTTGATTGACTCAACCCGAGTGTGTTAACCAAGTTCATTGGGCCCGATTGACTTGAGTTGAACTCGAAAGAGGTGATCTGACTTGACTTGAGTTCGTCATACACTAGACTGACTTAACTCGCTTCATCTTAAATTGGATTGATCGGGTCCGTGTTAGCCTAGACCTGGGCTCGTCACATGGCTCCTACTCTCTCCGCCGATACACGATATTTATAATAATAAATTCTACAAATTTTATAATTTTCTCAATCACACTCAAATATATATAAGGGTGTTTCTATAGGAACTGAAGCTGTGTTAAAGAAGATGGTGATCGATCGAGTGCGAAATGTGAAGCAGATAATTTAATGTAGTCTCATTTATAATTATATATGCATTGAATGCCCCGGACTAAGATGTAAGGAAGGAATTAAATTATTTTTTAATTATAATATATTTATAAATTTTTTAAAAAAAATAGTTGAACTTCTGAATCATTTATTGCGAGAGTTTCTTAATTTATTCTAAAAGTCGATAATTTTTTTTTTATAGAGTCAGATCAATCGTTTCAGATTCGATGTTATCTAATTTATCATTTTTTTGATAATTCAAATATCTAATTTTTAAATTGATTATTTTTATAAATGATCGACTCAAATTTATGAATTTTTTTTATTAATCATTAAAATAAATAAAAAATAAATTTATTTAAATAATTAATATTCTTAAAATCATTTTCTACTAAAGAGAAAATCTTTTATAATAATAGTAAAAAGGTGAAATGTTTACTCTCTGCGTTTCCGTCAATCCATCCTAATTAATTAATACAGAAAAAATAAATCACGAAAGCTCAAATAATAACTAATACATAAAATAAAAAAAAAAAACCTAACTACTATTAAAATTTAATCCTTAGATTTCGTAATAATAATTTTATTCACTAGTCATTAATTCATCGTAAGGTCGAAAATCTTTTATAATATATCATGATTCGAATGTTAAATCTCTCAATCATTAATCGGAGAGCCTATGCATTGAATCCATATACTCAAATTAATAACCAATTTACAGAGGGCGGAGAATAATAAGCGTTTTTCTTGTTGATCAATTACTGCATGGCGTTACGGGAGCCGGCGAAGTGGAAGCTAGTCGGAGTAGCTCCGGCGCAGGAAATCCGGCGTTTTCTCGTACCCTGCGAATACGTCCTCCCATATCTCGGCGAAGGCGCAGAGGATGGTGGCGTGGTATCGCGGCGAGTTCAGCGCCAAGAAGCGGCGGAGCAGCTCACGCAGCTCCGCGCCGCCCACGATCTCCTTCTCCACGATCATGTGCAGCATCGAGCGCCGGAATTCCACCAGCGGCTCCTCCGTGTCCTTCACCACCACCGCCACGCTGTCCTCGACTCCGCGGCTCTGCCTCCTCTCGCCGCCCCTTCTCCAGGCCACGACGCTCCGCTCCAGCTCCCCAAACTGGCGGAGGAGCTCGGAGACGCTCGCCGGCGTCCCCTCTTCGTCATCATGGTAGGAGGAGGATAAGGTCGCCGCGAGGCTGAGCGGTGTGTCAGCCGAGGATTCCACGGCGCCGCCGCCGCCGCGGGGCGAGGCTGGCTTGGCGGCGGAAACAGAGACGGACTTAGAGTCAGAGCAGGCGCCGCAGCCGAAGCTGAACAAGAGGAAGCCGCTGCTCCGCCGCCCGAACGCTTTCGCCCCCATCGCGAATCTAAATCGCCTCGCGATGCCTTCGCCTCAATCTCATGCTCGATCGCTGGTCGCTTCGATCGGCTATCATGCAGTGGTAGTTGCTCGATCGCTTGGCCGGCGTAGATAAATAATAACTGCAAGATAATTAATTACCAAAACAAAGGTTTTAATACTATTAATAGCTAGATTTGTGTCTTGTTTTGTAGGAGAAGAAAGGATTGAATGTGGACAAAAGTTCTTAATTACAATTGTTCGACAGCTAAGGGGTGATTAAGCTGATGGGTACGTCCTAACACACATTCATATATATATATATATATTATTTAGTTCCCACGGGAGGGACTGATGGTTAATATATGAAATATTATCATCATGAGATTTGAGAATTAAATTCTGACTAGTAGTCAGATTCCTGTCTTCTCTCATGCATTGATCACTGTTCGAGCTAGCTAGACTAGTCCTCATGATTTACCTCTTCCATATTAGTCTTAGGACGGACTGGCGAGGACGCTGGGGCGAGCGTTTCGCCTTTTTATCACTATATATATATATTATTTAATAAATTTGTGGATTAAGCTAATGGATGGAAGGACATTAATTATATTGATTGGTTGTTATTATTATTAATATCAGAGGAGAAGATACCCTTCTTTCAAGGTAATTATGTTGCTAATTGGTTATAATTCTAGGTGTCTTGTACATTTATGATAATCTAACTCAGTGATAGTGGTTTTGTGTAAGAGATTCTCTGACAAGGAGTTGATTAGAAGGGCCAATTAATTACAATTAGTATCTTAACTCAATTAGCAACTTAATTGTTGTGAGTTCACATAACATGATGGTGTTTTCTATTGGACGTAGAGAGCATTTGAGGTCGAGTCAGATTTAATTTATAAAGGAAGTATTTAAAATTGTGAAATTTTTGAAAGACGTATTTAATTTTTAGATTTCTCAAAAGATATATTTATTTTTTATTTTACCTCTCATTAATTACTGTGGTTGATTTTAAAAAATAATATTATTTTGATGTTGAATTTCAAATAATATAATCATATTAATTTTTAAAAATCAATATCAAGATAATACTGTATTTCAAAAATTAACACTGGTGCATAAATCTTGAAATTAATATTACTATAATATTTATTTTTTGAAAATTAGCATTAAAATGACATTATTTTTGAAATTCAACACTATAGTGAATACAACACCACATTGATGAGAGAAGTAAAATAAGAAATAAGTAACTTTTGATAAATCTTTTAAAATTTTCATAATTTTAAATACGCTTTTTGATCAATTGCTGGGAATATTCTCATTTCAAATCGAAGGACGAGTTGAGAGGAAGCTATAAGAAGTTGTTGATCAACTGAATTTGTATGGGTGTGGAGAGATGGAATTTAGATTCAAAGAAGAGATTAGAGATTGAAAAAAGAACTTTTGTTAATAATAAATATTAGATTGATATGAAATTATTCCTTCATAATAGAGAACTTTTTTATATAAAAAAAAAGTTAATTAAGTTTTAAATTTATTTAGAAAACATTCAAATATATAAATCTATATTTTTAATCAATTATGAGTCATCACACAAATAATTAATAAATAACAAGAAAAACAATTATTTAGTGCATTATGACCTTATATGACAATAATAAAATTTTATACTTTAGCATTATAAGCAGAAACCAAATAATAAAATATGAATTTAGAATAATAAAAAACTCAAACTATGAAACATTGGCATAAACTCTATGCTTTGCATTTTGTTCTGATCACCTCAATCAAATTAAAAACATCACAATAAAGGAGAAAGTTAAAATCCAAAGAGCAATTATCAAACAATCAAAAACATCAAAAGCAATGAGAACGGTGAACTCTAAACTACCAATACGGCGTCCAGAAAAGGATTTATTATACAAAACCTTATCATACTTCGTAAGAAGTTATTTCTGAAACTTAAACTATGATTATAAATCACATGATAATAATTTTACCGTTGTATCAAAACTCCCTTTCGCAATATGCAATAGAAGAACATCAAAAATCAGAGAAAGTAAATTTAACACACTACAGCTCCGCATAACAAACAAGCAAAAAGAACATCAAGGGCAAACAGAAATGTAAACTCTTGGCTCTGTATCTCTTCCTCTGAACGAGCAAAAGAAAGCAACAAGTAAAATTTCTCATTCTTCAACTTGGAGGCAACAAATCTACCAAAAGGCAAGCCAATTAGCGACTAAACTGATCGGGGATGGGCAACAAAGAAGGAAAGAAATGAATACATAAATTTAATTTTATCAACTGTCTCAGCTCATAAACTAAGCACAATGTAAAAAGTTTCCAAATTTAACAGAAGCACACCGTTTTCTTATTTATTACTAAAAGCCAAATCAAATCACATCTAAAATTGGATCATCATCTCATTTCCTTGAAGTAATAGACTGTTGATGCTTGCCCTTTGATCTCTCCATTCTGCTCCTCTCCCTGAGGCTGCTGCCTGCTCCCCTGTAGGTGTTCCTTTCTCTTCCCCAGCTCTTACCAGAAGAACTGGTAGTCTGGATCACTCGCCTTGTCAATTGTTTCTGCGAGAATCGGTCATTGTTCCCGAGTGCAGCCTTTGATATGCTGTACAAGGCCACTTCCCGTCCCTTCCGAGGATCAATGAGCTTCTTATTCAGGTAGGCAATCTTAGGTAGGATGCTGCAAATGGTTTTACGAAGTTGTTCTTCGCTAAAATTGCTCAGAATAGGATTGCCAATCAGGTTGAGAGCCAAGAGAGAGCTGTCATTAGCAACAAGTTGACCCAAGGCCTTTGCTATTGTTATCTTATTGAAGCTCAGGTCCAGAACTTTTAGCTTTTGAAGTCTGTGGAGACCCTCAACGTAGCTGATCTTATTCCCAGCTAAATAGAGTTCTTTTATCAGTATGCCATTTGGAAATCCTGAAATTTAAACATTGGATTATATTCCTATCCCAAGTGATAAATTTTCCAAATCAATAATCTACTGTACTAGCAGACATCATAGCTAGCACTATCTTTAGTATTAAAATGGAGGAATTGAATCTAAAAATTTAAAAGACAAGACTTCATATTGCTTACCGTGACCAATCCGTGAGATTCTGTTGTAGCTGAGATTAAGAACCCGCAGCCTTATAAGATCTTTCAGTCCTTCAATTGTTGTAATTTTGTTCTTAGACAAGTCAAGTGTAAGGAGACTCTTTGGGAGGCTTCCTGAGGAAATGTGGGCTGCAGAAATGGGAAATAGATCAATATATGAATTTCTAACAAATGTTATATATCAGAACAACACAAAAGACTTATAATATAACAGTTTAAAATAAAATATTTGTTCATACCTATCATATTGCCTGATAAGTTAACTGATCGGAGATTGTTGAAGGCTGAAATTGCTGGAATTGCTTTCAAACCCATACCAGAAATGTGAACTGTATGAGGAAAGGAACACGATGGTTGGAAGATGTAGCTGTCCTCTATTATATCCTCTACTGTTGGCCTGCCAGTTTGAGTTTGTTTCTTTCCTGAGATTTTTTCAACCTGGAGAATATTTGTATATGAGGTTGCCTCTTCTGCTGGTTCATCATTCTGATAGCTCTCTATTGGATATGATGAATCATCTCCAAGACTCTGAACCCAAGCATCAACTCTATCCAAGGTAGAAGACTCTGAATAAAAAGCAACCCCATGATTATGAGACGACAAGTCATCTGCAGTTGTAATTTCTGATTGCTTCATTTTTGGCTTGTTATCCATTTCAAAACATGACCTTGACTCAAGTACATTGGAACAATAGCCACCAGCATTTTTAGAGGTACCATTGATGGAAATCCTCAGTGGTGCTGACATCCTAGGATTGTGAGAATTATTCTGGCTCAACAGAAAAAGATCCGACCGAAGTTTTGCACCCATCGGCGGGAGCACCTGGGATGAATAGCTCTTATTTAGCATTGCCCTATCTGCACTGAAAGACGTCATTACCGATTTTGGACTTCCAGGGATAGCATTTGTTGCTTCACCACCAACAGTCTCACATATGTTGAGAACATCATCCGAAGAAGTGGTCTTGGTAGGGGACCTAACAAATCTCTTTGTCTCAATGTAGGAGCAAGAACGTTTAAGATGCAGACGTCCGGACAATATTTCTGCTCGTCCAATGCCAGGATCACTAGCATGACCATTGTAGGTAATCATTTCAGATGCAGTATCTTCTTTAAGCAAACTGAGATCTGAGCCATCAATATTCAGTTCTTCATCAACACTTTCAGAATTCAATTCACTCTTGTCTACCTCAAATACTTGAAACTCAAAGTCAGAGAAAGCTTTCCTCAGAGATAAACTATCGTCGTGTTCATCACCTCCTTCATAAGCTGTTTCAGTACCAGGCTCAGTTTGCTCAAATTTGAGATTTTTTGTATCACACATTTTGGTTTGTGCACTCTCCACAGGGCTCTTTCTCTGAGCCATCAACAGCATAGGCTCTCTGGGATTTGCTACCTCAACCGAACTGTAAGTCAGTTGATCGACGTGATTGGGTTCATCAAAAGTAATTCCTGCTACGACATTCTGGACATGTCGATGAACTTGTTCTTCAGGGTTAACTCTTAATTCTCCACATCTATAGGCAATTTTGGATCTTTTCTTTTCCTGCAGGAGATTGTATGACTACTTGTAAACAGCATCATGTCAAAAAGGACAATAACGACAAAATCCACAAAGATTGGTTCTTACCTTGGAATTATTTCTAGCTAAAAGAGCTGCGAAACAACCAGTTATTGCCATCTTCATGGACAGCAATTGATCTGAGCAAGGCAATCTATAGGGAAATCCTAACAAGTTGTTCTTTTGCAGTAAAAAATCAGCTGCCAAAATCTCTATCGTCGCATGATTTAGCCGTTGTCAAAAGGAGATCCTTTCACCGTGCAATGGAAAGGCCAAATGAGGAGAGTGGAAACCTCAATGCAACGAGGAGGCAACTGAGCATTCTTCAGATCCCACACCTTCCTCGAGGTGCAAGGACATGGAACACCAGGGACGGCCAGATTGATGAAAGCTCTTCGAATATCAATTTGTATCCTGTGAAGGGAAAAAAAAAAGAAGAAGTGAGATCTCGTAGAAATCCCAATCAAACAAAGAAATCAACTAACTTTTGCGAAACTCCTTGGTCATTTTCAATGTTTAGGAATAGAACAGTTGAACAAAGGAGTTGAGAAGAAGAAAGAGAGATCTGATCGAAGAAAACACACGGAACGAAAGATCTTTTCCGTCGCGTCCAACCAAATGCAGAAGATTAACAAAACAATAACCATGAATTAATAAGGAAATTTATACACAATAAGATTCACAAACCCAACGGAAAAAAGGTTCCCTTCACATCACAATGCCATCATTCTTGAGACAGAAAAAAGAACAAACACCTTTCTTTCATATTCTTCCCCGCCCGAAACAAACGTAAGAGCCACAGAACTGAAGAATCCGGCATCCTTTCGCTCGATGACACGAACGATCGGCCAAATCGAATAACCACCGAACACTCCCCCCAAAAAAATCCGATCTTTAGGCTTTCTCGAACGGAGAAACCCCAAAAGAAAAACAGAAACGATCCCAATCACATGGTTTCTGGCGAAAAGCACCTGCAATGATCGAGTTGCCAAAAACTCTACAGGAATCGAGATCGAAGGCCAGCGAGAAAGAACCGAAGGCCAAAGGAATCTCCGCCCGGCGCGGCGGTGGAATGGCGAAGCGATGTGTGTCAGGCGGAAGGGTTGGCGATGAAGACCGGGTATAAATAGGCGATGGAGGTGATGCGGGTAGTGAGGGGTGGGTGAGGTTACCGCCTCCGATCAGGAAATTCGCAAGAAAATGTCATTCCTATTTTGCCGCCATTTATTGCTCCGCGGGCTCCTGAAAGCAATGAAGCTGCATTGACAAGCATTTTCCAAACGAGCAAAATCTAGGGATGTGAGATACATTTATTAAGATAAAGACATGAAATTTTGATGGGAGATCATTAATTTTTGGTCAAAAATTAATTAAAAAAAAAAACAAGTTTTCTAAATCGCCAATTGTTTTTTTAAATTACGATAAAAAAAATCATAATACCTAAATATTTAAATTATATAAAAAAATATTATTTTTTAATTTAATTCAATAAAAAATATTTTATATATAAAAAAATTATAATATTTTATTATTATTAATTTATAATAAGTTAAAATTATTTTAATTTAATCTAATATTATAGTTTTATCAAATTAACATAATTTTAATAAAAGGATTTATATAAAAGTATTAATATATAATATTTTAAATAAAATTAACTAAAGAAATAAAAAATATTTTTAATATAAAAATATGATAATTTTTTTTTGTTGTTTTTTTTTAATATCTTCACAAATTTAATCCAAACCATTTTTTCCAAGTTGGGTGGCTGCAGATCTTGTTGATGCTAAATTTGGCGGCATCCATTTTAAGTGCCAAATTCAGATGCGTGCTGAGTCACTCACGTGCTGGTGAGATTCCTTCAACATGCACAGCCTCACAATTTTGACCAACTAATTAATTATTTATTTACATTTTCTCTTCAAAAAACTTCAGACACAATAATTCATATAAAGTTTTGGATTGATAAAAAAAAAATGCAAAATGCTGTTTAAATAACTTAACAATTATTTATTAAGGATCCTGCTGATTCTTCTTCATTCCAATCAATTGATTGTAGATCCCCAAAAATCTGAGTGATTATTATAGATCTAGATGTCACATGAATCACATCCTCCGCGATCTTCAAAATAAAATTAATGTGCATGTACAATAATAAATTTAAATATTCATAATTTAATTTTTAATTATAATATATTTATAGAGATTTTTTCTTTAAATAAAATATATAATTAAAAGATATTAAACTTCTGAATTGTTCGTCGTGAATATTTTTCGATTTATCTGATAATCAATAAAAAAAATTTATAAAATCGAATCCATCATTTTAAATTTAATATTATATGATTTATTATTTTTTTAAAAAAATAAAATTAATGTAAACTTCGCCCGCACTTGCTATTTAGACTTTTCTATTTTACGTAATGAGTGACCTGGGCGCTAATGTAGCGATTTTATATATATATTTTTAAATAAATTAATTGTTTAAATAAATATTTATAAGTAGTACAATGCTTATTGAGACTAGTTATTGACTTAGCAAAGAATATAAAAAATTGCAAAAAAGGGCTCCAATTTTAGAAATTTTGAATTAGGTGAGGAATTAATGCAGGCTGCTGGTGACTTTCCAGGAAATAATGGACATATTTTTGACCAAATTAGATTGATAGTCATGTGTTAAGCAGCTTGATGAGTCAGCTTCATGTCATTTAGATCGAGCATGAGGAAAAAAAATTCTTAATAAAATATTAAACAAGAGAATTAATAAATTATTTTTCATTCAGTATTTTCTATTTGTGTTGTACTATTTATAGTGACCACAGACTAATATAATAATATTTTAAATAATCTCATGTGATGCAATAATAAAATATTTAAAAGAATAAATAAGAAGATTAAAATTTAAATCTCAGTGCAACTTGGGATTTAAAAAGTACCTTAGATGAATTATATAAGATGAGAGTACAAACTAACTTAAGAAATAATTTTTATATTATTTTTAAACCATAATTATTTTTGAAATTAACTTGGAATTTAAAATTCAAAAATTAACAGCATTCTTAAAAAAGATATTTGATGTACTTCAAATATGACAAAATATACTTTTTTATACTTAAAAGTTAATTTGAAAAGGTAGCTTATGGTTAAAAAAATAGCAAAAACAAAAAACAAAAATCTCAAGCATTAGAGGATTTAGCTCATCAAGTTCATAAATAGTGAATTTTATCTAAAACTTAGGACAATGACAAAAGGAAATTGTTTCATAAACAATATAATACAATAATTCTGTTATCATCAGAGGATTAAAATACTATCATCTTAACTTGAAAATTCAATGCATATAAACGTAAAGTTCATCAACATAGACACATTCAGGTCAAGTCTAAATGCTGAAATATTTAACAAATGTATCCAAGTCAAGCTTAGCACACATTTAACAAGTATTTAGTTGACTCGGCGAGCTTTTTCTTCTTGGCCTAAACCAAGAGATCTCTGAGCATTGGCAATTCCTTCTGGGTCTGCAACAGGTTACCAAGAATGTAGAGTTAGCTAACAACTACAGAAGGTGACCTGTATAATCATACACTTTTAAAAAGTTAACCATACATGTGCCTGTGTTGACTACTGAAAAATATGTTGTCTACTCATTTTCATTCTTCATAGACTGCGCAAATCTAAGAATAATAATAAGTCAAGAACATGATTGTGCAATCATTTTATTCATGAACGAAGTTTTTCTTGGAGGTAATGAGGTGTATTTTCATAAAATCACCATGTATGACTTTTAGGAGCCTTGCAAGTGCTCCTTTTGGAATTAGAGAAGGATAATATCGAGACATCACCTCTCGTCTAATACTTTTAGGTGTCTAATCATTTGTATTTTCCTTCTCATATAGTCAAATCCTCCTACCTAAATCACCACAATGTTTGTCCTAATCCTTTTCCCCTAAACATTCCTTCCTTAACCCTCTACAGTTACAATCCTCCAACTCTTATCTCCTTTCTCAAGTCTCATTTGTAGTGGTGATGATAGTGACTAAGTGGAGGTCAGGTCAGAGGAGAGGCCTTGTAGCTGTCATGGTTATTACAGACCTTGAGGCGGAGATCATGACAGCGATTGTAGGAGGTTACTAAGAAATCGGCTGGAAAGCACAAAAGAAGGCTTGGCAGCATGGGCAAATACAAACTTGATATATGGATGGAGGAGCAGAAGATGGCGGAGAAAACAAGTGGCAAAAGAAGTTACTGATAACTGATTTAACGCTCAAAACAAGTTTTCTGATTTTTCATGTCTAGTAATCTGAATAATGTCAAGAAAATGACACAAATGAGATATGAAACTCATTTATTAGTTCTAGTAAAAAAGATTGCCTTGCCAGAATCATCAACTATGTGGCTAATCATTATCTGAATCTAAGATGATAAATTTTATTGAAACCTCAACCTTCAATCCGTCAGGTAAAAGTATAAAATGATGTCGTAATAATATAGAATTACTTGACTGCTGTCCAAGGTAAAAAAAAAGTTCTCATCGTCCACCGGATCAATCATTGTTTCCCACACTGGGGTCCACATACATTTGGCGCATCATCCCCTTGTTCCAAATGACAACTCTAAAGTAAGATGATGTAGGAGACTATAGCACCTAGCAAGTATCCTGATGTGGCTTACAATAAGGTGATTAACCCTCCTATAGGGACTAAATGGTAGATCGGGCACTTCATCAGATGCTTCCAAGAAAAAGGTTCCAGCATGTGACAATAATTGATAAACTTCTTGGAAAAGTACTAGGCAGTCAATAAAATCATTAAGCAATTCAAAAGGTGTAACCAGAAAACACTATTATAACCATTGAAATTCAAAGATGAAGCATCTCTATCACCAAACAGCCAAAGACAAAATCATTAACATACACAAGTTAGTCTTGGGGATTTAATAGTCCATTTTCCCTTACCAAAGACTTACCCCAAAATTGTGTAAAGATCCGGGTAAAAAAACTCAGATTCCTGGACACGTTATATTGCATAGCAGGAGGAAGAGGTTTCACAATTGTATCTATGCTGAAAACTCGCTGAAGAAACTGCAATGCAAGGGAAAATAGTTTCAAAACCAACAATGCTTTAGTATCAAAAGAAAGTACTTAATCAATAATCTTTAGTAATTCAAGCACCAAGGTCAGCGGGTACATTCAAAATAGAACAGCTCAATGCTGAAAAATGACATGCAGGGAGTTATGGATACATGGAATACATGATATCGATATTCTGAGAAGTCATATTAGTGAACTTCATTACCATTAATCACATGTGGATTATGCTCAAATGCCTGGAAAAATACGGAATGTTTTTTTGTATATAAAAGTTAGTAGAATTATATGTGCATTGATTCAGTATTAAAATTTAACTAAGGTTCTTTCTGTTGTGTGACATTTTTTGGGCAAAACTGGTCATTACAAAATCAATCCATCGACGTAGAAATGAGAAAGAAACATCTGTACTCAAATGTCATTCTATGAAAAACATGAATATGAACAAATTATTACTTACTGCATATCTAAATGTATTGGAAATCAAACCATGATCTTGGCAGTTCAAGATATCTAAGGCAAGTATCTTCTTGAAAATAACTACAATATCAAAGGAATAGGAAAATATTGATTCAAACCACTATGCTATAATTCTGTTGAGAAAAGACTGTCAGATGTGTTCTACAAGCAATTTATGAAATGTGGACATATTACATTTTCATTTTCAGCAAATACCTTAAATAAATGCAACTGAATCTACATCTTATGAAGCATAACCATATATAGGATGATGATTAAGAAAAATGCACATTTTACCCACCCATCCATCTCTAATTAGTTTTATAGGAACTCAATATAAATGAAATAGATAGACTAGCACATTCGATACATGCTCAATTGGAGGATGTCTAGTTATATGAATAACACTATAGAGGCACTAGTGAGTAGATGCCTCCATACTAACCTCCTCCCCCACTCGACCACTCCAAGACAGGAAATTTCCTCTCACCTTCACAGAAGCATTTGGGCCAACACACATCTACAAAAGCCCCTCCCACTGTAGGTTCTACATACGCAATTCTTGGAGAGCACCTCGAAAATGTCAGTCTTTTATGGAAACAACTAACTTGTGTGGTAGTAAATAGACCCTAAATGACCTATCTAGTAACTGCGATATAGATTTTATCAAATGAAAATTCATGCATCAAAGTTATGGAATTGATATTTACTTGAGGCTTTATGGTAGAATACGAAGTCATTTTTTTTTTACGTTGACAGTATTCTTATTCTAGCAAATCAGTCAAGGGAATTTGCAGAGTACAATTTTGTCAAGTATGGAGGTTTGTGAGCACAACAAGAGGTCTCATCGTCCTCATGAGGAGAGAATGCTCTGGCTTCTAGTTTACCTACAACTAAGAAAATCATATAAGGTGAAATACAAATAATTCTTTTTTCAGATTAGCTTCTCAAATCAAGAATCATAAAGAATAGATAAATAGTTATTGAGCGAGGCAAATTTTAGCTAGCTATTATGAATCAAGTTTAATCAGGCAAAAAATAAAAGGAGCTTCACCTGAAACTTTGCTCGAGTGCTCCTAGACATCAATCATGATTTATAAGTATTTAAAAAATAATGAAGATTAATTCCAAAACATACCCGACAAGCAAGATTTTTTAGGTGTCTACTACTGATATACTCATTATTACCAATATGTCATAAATGTGATCTATGGAATGTCAATAAAGATTGACTTGAATATACATTGTAAGGATACCAAGCTATATCCCAAGCATAGCCCGGAAAATATACTCATGATTTAGCAGTTAACTTGATAGGTTTGCATATTATAGCATAGCATTCTAAGTTGCACCTGATATCTAGTTATATTAATCTGAGCATGTTAGTAGTTGTAAACTAAGTTAACACTCAAGTATGAGAACAATGACACAACTAATTCATCCATCCTTTGCTAAAAATTGCACCTCACGTGTTTTCAGCGAGCCACGTAGAGTGTGGGCCCGCTCTGAGGACGGATGAGGAAATGATATTGATGTTGAGTGGCATTGAGGATAGAGGAAGTCGACAGGCCGAGACAGGGACGATACTGAGATCTGAAGCCGAGGCAAGGAGGATGTCGGGATCTGAGGCCAAGGCAGAGAGGATGCCGGGATCTGAGGCCGAGGCTGAGAGGATGTCGGGATCTGAGGCCGAGGCAGGGAAAATGTTGGGATCTGAGACCGAGGTAGGGATGATGTCGGGATCTTACGCTAAGGCAGGAAGGACTGAGGCCAAGTCTTAGCCGTTGTCTTGTCTCCGGACAAACTCTATTCCTTGGGATGAGTGCGCTGAGCGGGTTCGATCAAATGTGAGTCTCATCTGGGACGAGTTCGATTCCCTTTGGGTCATGTCTATCCCGCCTTGATTTTGACTGACAGCTTAACACAATTTTTGACCACATAGACCATATGAGGACTGCAAGATTTTACCACATCACTCTACAAAAGAAACCACTCTCTTCAAACTCCTTTAGTTTAATTGAAGGTCCAACTCCTGTGGACTCTGAGCCAAATTACAGACAATTATTGACTGATGTTAAGGTGACCAGTGGGGCATGTGCTGATACAACTATTACGGCAACGCAGACCACATTAATGCCGGTAGATGGTGGCAGAGGCTGATGATGGACTTTCCTTCTTTTTTTTTCTCTGAACTGTATCTTTTAGAGCACACTGAACAGCATGTTAAACAAAGCAAGCGATCCCCGTTCTTATCTTCCGCAACCTTCCTCATTTTTTTTAACCCTTCATAATCGCATAAAATTGCATGAAAACCTAAAACCTTTAATTATTTCTCCGTGTGTGGGACCATGGTGGTGAGAAAAGCTTCGTTGGCGAAAGCCTATAAATCTTTACTGATGTGGTTGACTAGTTGTGGCATAGCCTCTCTTACAAGTCCAAAGCAAAGCAGCTATGAAGCATGGACACTTCAACAAAAAAAAAATTTGAAGTGTCGGACACGGACACAACACGCAAATACGTGTGTCGGATACGGCAAAAACTGTG
>JBBUKS010000042.1:1663587-1681089 GCA_038050645.1 Hedychium gardnerianum
GTCAAAGCAGCCCTCAACGGTATGACCAAAACATCCCTCAATGATACGATCAGAATACCCCCAACTGTACTCCAGACACTTTCTTAAAATACGGGAAACGACAGTACTTTTGGGCCAGAATAAGCTCATACATGTCTCAACAGTACGCATCATTAATATCGATCGTATATACTTCGAAAGAATATATAAAGAAACGAGAATCACTACGAAGGAGAAATTCTTTTCTACTCTAAAATTTTTTTACTTATTATTTCAATATTTCCGCACGAACTTGAACCTCGAAAAAAAATTCTCTATTAATCCTCCGTTTTTATTTTTTTTGTGATCTATGCGGATTCTTCTTTGCATCATGATTGGACTAGTTCCGTGGACGGTTCTAAACCAAGGTGCCATAAATGATCTGATTCTTCTTCGTGCTGGCATTTTGTATTCTTTTGTTTTTATTCTTTGCCTCATAAATTTCATAAGCTTCTACGTCATTCAATGTTGAATTCTCTGCCCTCTCATACAAAATGCTACAGACCAAATTGTGTTGTTTGATACATCTGCCGTATTTGAAAAGATACGAAGAAAATTCTTAAGATGTGGCAGAAGGTGTGTCATTGTTTTCGAAGAATAGAATGGTATCTTTGTAAAAAAAGTGGTAGACTCTCTAGGATTCCCTGTCATAATTGATTCAGTCTCTCTTATTGTGATAAAAATCGAAACATTCGTTTCTTGTGCTCTCATAGGATCAATATAAAAAAAAAATTATGAAAATTAATATAATTAATCCGGATCAATATAAAAAAAAATTTATGAAAATTAATATAATTAATCCGAATACATGAAGAGGACGGTCTTCAATCGTACAGTGCATTTAGTGCTGTTTCTTTGGACATTTGTGTCAGGTCATTGTGCACCAACCTACAATTTGAAACATTATGTCCTCAGTTTTAGATTATTTCAAGACATTCTTCCTTCACCTTAACTTTCACAATAGAGCTTTGCTCCTATGGTAAACATATTCTGGAAAATCAATATACCACAATTTGCATGAAGCTGAACTGGCCACTTATAGTCCCCGGGATGACCTGTTGGCTAGTGCATGAGGTGTTGCCATAATGAGGTCTAGGGATCAAATCCTGACTAGTAGCCAGGTTCCTGCCCCCCTTATGCACTAGTCACTGTTCGGACTGGCTAGACTAACCCCCGTGATTTATCTCCTCCGTGTTGGTCCTGGGACGGACTGGCAGGGGCGCTGGGGGCAAGTGTTTCGCCTTTTGCCATAAAGAGGCTCTTTAAACTCCCAAATCCTAGCAATAATAAAGTTCATGATCAATAACATCATGTACAACTAATCATAGAAAATCATAAAGAACATTATACATCCATTACATTTCTTGATTCAACATATATTAAACAACTTAAACAAGAATTTAGTCGCTTAAATAAATCTATCACTTATCCAATAACTAATTATCATATCTATGAATCATGAAACTTCTTAAACTTCACATCCCAAGCAACATGATATCCAAGAACCCTAATCACATCACCTAACTTCAAACAAATTCTAAATACATTCCTAACCCAATTAGAATTCATAACCCTAATGTCAATACCCTAATACAAGTTATCCACCAATTACCGAATACACCAAACCCATCCAATTCATCCAATATTTCAAATTCAAGCATATAAAGATAACCAAATAACCCCAACCAATTACACCATTCCAAATCTAAGTTCAACTCAAGAACATGAAACTAAGCAACATAATATAACTACATGAATCAATCCTATA
Organism: Hedychium gardnerianum; assembly: GCA_038050645.1. NCBI lineage: Eukaryota > Viridiplantae > Streptophyta > Magnoliopsida > Zingiberales > Zingiberaceae > Hedychium > Hedychium gardnerianum. The sequence continues at coordinate 1,665,374 of JBBUKS010000042.1, forward strand.
ACTGAATAAATATCAAAATGACCAACAAGCACCAATTCAACACTAATCCCCTCTTACCTCATTGGTGGTGGTTGTCGGCAATGGTGGAGATGACCAGAGCAAATCGGGGACAACCCTACAGCTGGCCAAAGGCCAAATCGATCTGCAATAAAATGGGATTTCATGAATTAATCTTTAAACACCTGCCCACACCACTCAACCATCACTAATACTCCTCTTACCTTCTAGGGTAATGCCTAGCCAGTGTTGGATAAGAACTTCTCCAGTGGCAAATCTGTCGGCGAAGAAGGGAGTGGCTATTAGAGTGGTGATGGCTACGGGAGAGAAGCTGCCACCAAAGGTAGATTTGCCAGTCAGTGGCTAAGATGTAGGAAGGGTTGTCGAATAGTAGCTGAGCAAGTGAAGATCTCCTCCAACCGACTGAGAACTCCAGTGGATGGAATATGTATGGCAACCCCTCTCCCAATTGGGAAAGGTTGTAGAACGGGGAAGATGGCTCCGAATTCGGGAGGAAACTCTGGTGGTGGCTGCCCGAAGGAGACTCTGATTCGAGTCTCCCAACGGAAACAGCCGACGGCAACGATGAGGAATCCCGTGAGGAAGGAGTGGTCGAAGCTAAGGGGCAGCACTGACGGTTGTGGTCGAAGAAGAGAAGGAGAGGAACTTGGGCTCTCCGGTCGCGGCCCGGCCATGGATTTAAGAGCGGCGACGATCGACGACCAGAAACCGCTGGTAGAAGGGGAAAATCTATGGTCGAATTCAGGGAAGAAGAGAAGAAAAACTATGACTGGCCGGACTTGAGGTGGGTAGCACCGGCGACAATCTTTCTTGACCGGAGGAGAGGCGGTTGTCGTTGGCCAGTGGCAGCAGGGATCGGCGATCGGAGAGCAGTGGTGGAGAGAAGTCGAGGAAAGAGGAGAAGAATCGGGGAAATAAAAACATAGACTTAGGTTTTATTTAAAACTTAGGTAAATCAATTTCTAACTTAGGTTAATTAAAATAATCAATTGATATTTCAAACAGGCCTTATAAAAGTTTATTCTTTATATTCCCATAAACTTCTCTATTTAGCTCTGATTAAATCTAAAAAAAAATTAAAATTTTCAAAAAATCCTTTAAACTTACTCCTCGGTCAACGCACATTATTTTATTATTTTTAATTATCATAATTAATAGAATTAAATTTGTTATTTGATTCAGTCTATGAATCCTTCATTTTTGAAATCAAGCTTAATACTATTATTTTTATTTTTCAATAGGGTTGTTGATGTTAAGAAAGGTGGTACTTGAAAATCCACGTCGGAACGAGTAAGTTTTTACATATTTATTTTTTTGTTAGTTTATAAGAATTATTTGTTATTAAAAATGATACTTTATGTTTTTCTTATTTAGGAAAAGAAAAAAAAAGTTTTGATTCAGAAGAAAGTGTTTGTCGAGTAACCAGAGATTGATGATCTTTTATTATATCTTTTTAATATTTTCGTCACAAAATTCATTCCAGATTATTTTTGCGATGAATTTATTTTAAAAATTTATCACAAAATTCATTCCAAATTTTTTATTTTTTTATAGTGATTGTTGGAACCAATAATCGGCTGTTAGATGAACAGTCGAGTCTAACAATTGATTAGGAAATATTCTGTTCGATTTTTAAGGGTATCAAGTGATTGCTAGTCTAACAATTGATTAGGAAATATTCTGTTCGATTTTTAAGGGTATCAAGTGATTGCTAGTATGAGCAATAGATTACTATATCAATCAATTACTCATAACTATGGTCGATTGATAATATCGGGTCATTTGCATACTCTTTTATGACCGCCATTTCTCATTATATCTTCTTCCAAAATATTCAACGTGATAAAAAAGTTGCTTGTTCAGCATATCTTCGGTTTTTGGAGGAGAACGCACGCAACATAAGATTCTAAATATGGTCTTATGTCTTCAGGAAAAAAAAGGAAATGACATATTTTATTTTTCTCATTTTGGTGAATAAGGTTTCTCACAAGCAAATTGCCTTCTATGAAAGGAACAAAGCTCGGAGATTCTTGCCTTTCCAGTAATGTTTTGCCTCATCATTAATCTTCAAATTACATATTTTGAAATTTTCATAATTAATTTAAAATCATGAAACATATTATTAATATTGTTTCGATTGCCATAAAGTCACTTTAGTGTAAAGTCCACAATTGATAACAGCACAAAGCAAACGTGCCAGGCCCGGCCCATTGACACCAGGTCCATTCCTGCCAGCTCAACCGTCGACCGTAGCTATATAAATTGGATTCGGGAGAGGCGGCGGCATGGACCGATGCCTTGTGTAAGCGCCGAAGCATACTCGCCTCGGTCTACCATGGCGATGCTCTCCTTCTTCCCTTCTTATCTGTCTCGTCCTCTTCTCCCTCTATCTCCTTCCCTCCGTCTCAGATTTCACGGCGCCTCTCATCCCCATTTGTCCCCCTCCACCTTCACTTTTTGTCTCCCAAACCCTCGACGCCGTGGACTCCCTCCCATCCACCACATCGCCCGGACCCAAGGTCAGCGCGGAGGCTCTGAGGCGTCGCCTCCACCGCCATCGGAAAGGAAGTCCCTCGCCGTGGCCACTGGAGAGCTCTTCTTGGGCTTGGCCTCATTGCTCATCAGGAACAGGGGAGGCGACGCCGTCACGGAGATCTATGTTCACCATCGTGTAGGGAACTCAAGTGGTGTCGTGATGGAGGATTCCGACGTGATCTGGGAGCAGAGGGCGAAGGATGTGGAGGCTGAGAAGGAGCGGAAGAGATTCAGTAGCCCTGGGTTTAGTTTTTCTGCCGCTGGATTGTTATTTCCCTATCATCTCGGTGTGGCTCAGTTTCTTCTCGAGAATGGATACATTAAGGTGATTTTGTCTCTCTTTATGGTTTTTGAATTTTTAGTTAATTGAATAATCTCCGATGAGTTGAGCATTTCTTGATAAGTAAGAAAAGGCTACATTTAGGGAATCAAAGTTTCTTAGATAATTTTTTTTATTGGTTTATGCCATGCTGACAATACGCTTATCCTTTTGCCGATCACGTGAGAAAGGCATATACATAAATATTTTGGAAGAACTTTTTTGTTTTTAAATGTCTCCTCTTCTCCAGCACTGACATAATCTTGAAAATTCTTGGGAACAGAAGCCACTTTATCTGCCACTTTCTTATCCTCATTTTTAACTAAAGCAATCTTATATTTGAAATTTTATTATTTCATTGTCTATGAAACTCTAAAAGTGAGAAAGATTAACCTAATTTTTTCTGTGGTGTGATCCTTTTGGGGTTTTTGATTTTTTTTATATCTTTTTATTTTTCTTATTTTAATGGTTAGTTGCATACAATAAATTTTAGTAATCATTATGTCATATTTATTGATCCTTTTCCTCAGGCCAATGGATTTGCATACTCTTTGATGGCAGTCTTAATGTCATTTCTCATTATATCTTCCTTCAGAATATTCAGCGTGATAAGAATATTATTCTTCCTTTATATAGATACCAAATTGCTTTCTTTCTTTTTTTCCTTTTTTTTGAAAAAAAAAGACAAATATGTAGTTGTTTGACATATATTCAGTTTTTGGAGGAGAACACAACATAAGGTTCTAGACGTGGTCTTGGGTCTTTAGATAAGGGAGATGACATGCCTTATTTTCCTTACTTTGGTGAATAGGGGATAAGAGTCAACTAACTTCTTTGGGATTACCTCTTTAAAACAGAATTCATCGTAAGTCTGTTCTTTAGGGCCTAATTTCTCACAAGCAAACTGTCTTCTATAAAAGGAACAAAGCTTGGAGATTCTTGCCTTAACAACAATGTTTTGCCTTATCATTGTCTTATCAGTTGATCCTATGAAGTGATGCTGATTTCAAGTTGATTTTACTAATACATTCAATGGCGTGCATGAATTTTATGGAAAGCCATACTTGATCATTGATTGTTTTGTAAAATGGATTTATTTTTCTTAAAAAGGCTTAGGACAAGGTTTAATTATCAACATACCTTTTCCTATTTGTTGCATATATGCTTAATTAATCCTACAAAGATTATAACGTATTGAATATTCTGACAATTGATTCCTATCAAAGACCAAAGTGACCAACTGACTGTGTGAGCATAAATTTTATTCTCAGTCTAGTCACGTACTTCCTGGATTGCATATCAACATCGACCAAAGCAAACTTATTATATAGGCCATATACATCTAAAAACAAAACAGTGGTTGTTCCTTGTTACTTATTTATTATTTTCTATGATCTAAAATGGGTTATCAAGTATTGAAAGAGCTCTATCTTAATATATGCCTCCATGAGTCAATACATCAATTTGAGCATTGACCATCCATTAGAATGCACAAAGGAAGATGAATGTTGATATGCTGATTTCATAAAGGGCAGCTCGGCGCAAAAAACTCCCAACAATGCGTGGTCTCAGACAAGGGTTGAACCATATTAGGTCTATTGTATGCAGTTTTATCCTGTATTGCAAGAGGTTGTTTCTATGACTTGAACCCGTGACCACAAGGTCACATGACAACAACTTTACCATTGTGCCAAGACTCCCCTTTGTGAATGTTGATTTCATAACCTATAAAATGCATAGCAAAGCCGCATTGGTTAGTGCTAGGTATCATATTATTTGAAAGGAAAACACATTTGGATTAAACTCATCTTATTGCTTTAGGTATTGGGATTAGACTTCAGCCATACTAGGTGGAGATCATGGTTATTGTATAGAACTGATGAAAAATGCTCGAGATGTGATTTAAGTTTGGTTAAAATGCCATTAATTATAAAACCATAAAAGCACTTTTTTAGAGTGATACTTGGTCTCCTATGGTGGCTGTATACTTTTCCAAGTCTCTTGGCAAATGCTAGACTCAGAAACTGACTCATCACGCTGGAACATGGTGCAAATTCATTGATCACTTAATCTCTCTCAAATATGTGCAAATCGTAGTATTTTTTTAACAACTCATTTCACCCAACAAAACCACACTCTAATCGAGTATGCTTGATGGGCCTCATAATAGAATTTACTCGGTTAGTGATGGTTATAAAGTCATCAACTCTGTTGTTATTGCTTCACTTAAATTATCATTTTATCATCCATCAATGTTTGGTTCTCTTTGGATCTTTTGCAAGCATGTTTTTTCATTGATTTCCTATGCTTGTGTGATGCTTGCTATTTTTTTCTTTATTACTTCTTGTAACATGATTGTCCCCTATTCTGTCCCATTTTGTTTCAAGAAAAGGTAGGGTTTGTGGATATGGTGCAGTGGAAGAATCAACATTGATATCAACAATATTAGTTTAAATAATAATGAAGACAATGATAAAAATCATGGGTCATATTAGATTAAAGATTATGCAGCTAGTGTCAATCTTTGATCAACATAAGATGTTGAGCATATTTAATGGTCTATTTCAGTGATGGTGTAAGATCTAAAGCACTGTCCTCTACTGTTTCTGTACAGGCCCACACCATCAGTTTATCATGTCATACTGGTTTGAATAACCAAAGCTGTTAAAAATTTATGTAAAATGGTATTGATCCTTGGTTTTATCTTGATTTGAATCCTTAATTCTAACTAATAAACATTAGATCACTGTCATAGCTCACATGACAACTTTAAGCTATATTCATTTTATTCAGGAAACTACTCCACTTGCTGGCTCTTCAGCTGGTGCTGTAGTGTGTGCAGTGATTGCTTCTGGTAAAAGCATGCAAGATGCTCTTATAGCAACCAAGATTCTAGCTGAAGATTGTCGGCTCAAAGGCACTGCATTTAGGCTTGGGGTAATTATCCTTTTATGAGGTTTTTTAATCATTGTTCATATATTTATTTTTGTTGGATTCCTTCAATCAGATTGAATCGCAAACATGTTTTTTTCTTGATTTTTGTTAGTTGAAAAATGCATAAACTTAATGTTGAGATATTGATAATTGTATATAGGCCTCCTTTCACTACAAATTGCTCCTTAATTATTTTTAGAAATGTGATTTTTATTATTGTTATGGATGTTATTTTCTTGGAGAAATGGACTTCATGTAATTATTGTTAGTATGTCTATTTTTTTTCTCATTGCTCTTACATTATAGCGCACTTTAGTAAACCTTAATTTGTGTATTTTTCTATAAGGTAAAACAATAGTTTAACTTGATTTTGCTAATACAACTTTGTTCAGGCAATACTAAGGGATGTCTTGAACACTTTTCTACCAGAGGATGTGCACACTAGGTCCAATGGAAGAATTCGTGGTAAACTTACTAATGTGGCTAAAATTAGTTCTGATGTTTAATTTAGAGGGCATTACATCTTTGGCCTTTATATAATTGATATAACTTAGATTTCTCATTTATGAACTTTCTAGCATTATATGGCTCAGGTGCAATATTTAATATTTTCAACTCTTCTACCGATTAACTAAATTTGTAGCATTAAGTGTTATAGTTACTATTATCAAGACATTATGTCACTAAAGTATTCCTTGAGATTGATTTCAGAAATTATACATAAGCTTTAGTTCTATTCCAATCAAGTACACCATTGACATGTTTCAATCAAGTACATCCATCAAATTTATTAGATAACAATAAACTAAATGTTGATTGGGGGTACTTGAAATCATTTTTGACACATACACATATTTCTTTTCTTCTTTTTCTTTCCCCCTATTTCTTCTTACTCTTTCCTCTCGTCTGCTCTCATTCTTTCTCCCTAAGGCGCCACCACTGACAATAGCAATTTGTCATAGGCTGCCTCCTCCCCTATCTCTCCGTCTTCATTTTTTTCTTTCTTGTGTTATCTTCTTCTCTCTTTGTTTCTTAGGGAGCCATCTTTTGTACAACAGTTATCTTCTTCTCTCTTTTTTTCTCCCTCCTCTCTCTCACTCACCTCCCTCTTTCTCATTCTTTTCTTCCTTTCCCATTTTTTTTTTCTTCCCTCACTCCCTCTTTTTTTCCCCTAGAATGTTGTCTACACCATTACCCTTATGGATTGCAACTCTATAAAGGAACTGAATACAGCAAGAGAGAAAAGACAAAAAAAAAAAAAAAAAAAAGTGGAAGAAAAACAGATGGAAAAAGAGAAAAAAAAAGAGGGAAAATCTAAAAGTTATATTTGAGTGTTCTCTTTATTATCATCATAATGCTTGTTGTATTGATGTATTTGATTGAAATACTTATCTAGTGGGTGTGCCCAATTGAAACAAACAAACAAACTTATGTATCAAATTGAAACTTTCAACATATTGATCTATATAATCATTGCATATTCTTTACTTGTCACTTCAATAATACAATGCGAGACAAGGATGTATATTATCCATTTTAGTGATATGAGAAAGTATTGTTCAAATTTTTTGGTTAGTATCGTTCACTTTGCTTTAATGTAGTTGCTATCACTCAATTACTGTGGAGACCCAAGGGCTTACTTGTGGATCATTTTGATTCAAAGGAAGATCTCATAGATGCAGTTTTTACATCTTCCTTTATTCCAGGGTATGTTGAGTTTGTATCTTCCTCTACCTCCAAGTTACAGTGATTTGACCCTCTTTTTTTTCTTCCAGCTATCTAGCTCCTAGGCCTGCCACTCTGTTCCGTAACCGACTGTGCATTGACGGAGGCTTGACCTTATTTATGCCTCCAACTTCTGCTTCAAAAACGGTATATAATTGCTAGCCTATATTTTCTACTATATGGATGAGTTCTAGTTAACTTATTGTTGCTTTTAGCTAAATGGATAAGAAGCTGAAATTTTTCTTGGTATTTTTACCGGAAACTTCTTGAAGAACATGTTCATTCCCACTGCTCATCTCAGTATATTTATGCAATAATAACAAGTGCAGGTTCGAGTATGTGCTTTCCCTGCCAATCGGTTGGGATTTGAAGGAATTGGAATTAGCCCAGATTGCAACCCTGATAACAGAGCTACTCCACGACAGGTTCTTCTTGTGTTTAAGTACTTAATGTGTATTTATTTCGCTGGGTTTTATATTGAACATCAGTTGGAATTGTGCCAATTCCAGCTCTTCAACTGGGCCCTGGAACCGGCAGATGATTGCATTCTGGATAATCTATATGAACTTGGTTATCTAGATGCATCTGTGTGGGCGGAGCAGAATCCTTCGAGTACAGGTGGTCCGAGTACAGGTGAGGACCAGAGAAACCAAAATGCAAGTACATAACTCCAAAGGCCGATATTGTGCTTAGTTGATTGATGTCCAGATTTGGAAATCAACCTCAAGATTTTAGGGTATACAACTGTTATATGTTAAATTGGTTCAGTTCACATACATCAGAAAAGTTTCTAATCCATTCATTAGCTTCCACAAAATGTCGAAGCACTTATTCTTCATGTATATCTATTGAATTTCCTTTTGAAACATTAAAAGTTCAAGTTAAATTGGATGGCTGGCTATAGATTAAGTATTCAAGTTGTAATCACCTGCACAAAGATGATACATATCGAATTCAAATATTGGTGACCTTATTGTCCTTAGATTTATCATTGACTAAGGAATGCCTTTTTTTTTTTTTTTGGAAAGAAAAGATCTATTCGTACAAGCACGTGTTCGGATGATGACTAAAATTTTTGTACGAAAAATGTAGAAGATAGATCCTTTTAGAATGATTTCTTAAATGAATATAATAGTCATAACTAAAATACTTGCTTGATAAAAAATTATAAAACAAAACAAGTTCAAAAAATTTAAGATATTTCTGTTTTTATTTTAGATTTTTAAATAATATAATAGATGTGTATTTATAATATTAATTATATATATCATTCTTAATATCTTTTAAATTATAATACTATAAGATCCTAAAAATAACAACTTTTATTAGTAAGATTAATGATTTTATTAAATTATAAAAGAAATCATGTTGTGAACATGTTAAGCTCATTCACAACCTTTTAGTAAACAAATTTAATAAGATAAATAAAAATTATGAGTATTCCGAAAGCTTCACTCTTTAACCAACTTATCTACGACCACAATACGGTACTGTTACAAAATTTAATGGTCATCTATTTTGCTCTTTTAAAAACCATTTCTTTACTACTATAAAAAAAATCATTTTTACAACATTAACTATAAAGAAATGGGGGAAATATCTTCACTATAATCAATCAATTCTTCATAGGCTTGTCATATACTTTTTGTCAGTCGTGAGAAATTAGATGAACTTGGTTATCTAGATGCATCTGTGTGGACAGAGCAGAATCCTTTGAGCACAGGTGAGGACCAAAGAAACAACAATGTAAATACATAATTCTATAGTGTGCTTAGTCGATTGATGTTCAGGATTTGGAAATCAACTTCAAGATGTTAAGGTATATAGCTATTATATGTTAAACTGGTTCAATTCACATACATCATATCCACTCTCAGAAAAGTTTCTGATCCATTTTGAGGCACTTATTCTTCATGCATGTCCATTGAATTGCCTTGGGAAACAATAAAGGTTCAAGTTAAATTGGATGGCTACTTGTAGACTTAGTATTCATGTTGTATTTACCTACACAAAAATGATACATATCGAATTCAAATATTGGTGACCTTACTAAGTAGGGTTGGTTTGATATAATATACTAAATTTTTTATATGAAATTGTATATCATACTCAAAATTTTGGTATAAAAAAAATATATACCGATACCATACCTAAAATTCGATATACCATATCTAAAATTCGGTATACTAGATTTTCGGTATGGTATAAATTTCATATTATTCATATTAAAATTTTTGATGAAACAAAGAATTTGTGATCCAAAATATAGTCCTTGGCCTGTCATTCTACACATAATGAGTAAATACAAATTTAAATCCAAAAAGAGAGGAAAAAGTTAGAAAATTAAAGTTGGATCGGAGAAATCAAACTTTTGGCTTTCTTGTCAAAATTCGAGAATAAACTTGGTAGAGACTAATAGAGACGATGAATACTTCAACAAACATTTTAAGTAAATTAAACAGTGTATACAAGTTCAGGTTAGGGCAAGACGCGAAGTGAGGAGAAATAAGAATTAAGAGAAGTCACGATAAGATTTTCTTATCGGGTTAGACCGATTGATTTAATTGTTTAAAGGTTAAAGCCCAATACAAAACTTTTAAATCCTAATTAGAAACATATATAATTTATTAGAGAATTTATTCGGTATTTCAATATATATCGAAATATCAAAAAAATATTAAATCTCATAAAATTTTGATATACCATTAATATCAGCATGTTTGGTATACGTTGATATGATATGTATGATATCATAAAAATTTGGATTTTTTTTCTATTCCTATATTGCTCTTGATCTGTTTTGATTGTGCTATGATCTGTCGTATGATTTTGAATTTTTTTTCCTTTTTTTTGAAAGAAAATATCTATTTACATGAGCAGAGGATAATAACTGAAATTTTTGTGAATAGAATGGTAGAATTCAAGATGAGATTCTCTTAGAAGGATTTTTTAAATGAATATAATAGTCATAACTAAAAAAAACTTGGTCTGATAAACATTTATAAAGTAAAATAAGTTTAAAAAATTAAGATAGTTATATTTTTAATTTAGATGTTTAAATAATATAATAGATGTATATTTATAATATTAATTATACATATCATTATTAATATCTTTTAAATTATAATACTATAAGATCCTAAAAATAACAACTTTTATTAGTAAGATTAATGATTTTATTAAATTATAAAAAAATCATGTTGTGAACATGTTAAGCTCGTTCTCAACAACCTTTTTAGTAAACAAATTTAAAAAGATAAATAAAAATTATGAATATTCCGAAAGTTGGACTCTTTTACCAACTTATCTACTACCCCAATACCGTCTTGTTGCAAAATTTTATGATCATATATTTTGCTCTTTAAAAAACTAATTCTTTACTACTATAAAAAAAAACCTTTGTTACAACATTAACTATTAAGAAATGGGGGGAAATATCTTCACTATAATCAATCAATTCTTCATAGGTTTGCCACAAACTTTTGTCAGCCGTGGGAAATTAGATGAACTTGGTTATCTAGATGCATCTGTGTGGGCGGAGCAGAATCACAATGTAAGTACATAATTCCGAAGACTGATAGTGTGCTTAGTCGATTGATGGCAAGGATTTGGAAATCAACCTCAAGATGTTAGGGTATATAGCTGTTGTGTGTTAAACTGGTCAAGTTCATATTATTTTTGTTGTGTTATGATCCGTAAGTATACGGTTATCATCAAGTATTAAAAACATCGAATCCACAAGAACCGTAAATCGAGTACTGATCTAGTTAGTAAAATAGATTATCTAGAAATATCATAGTTTACAAGAGTTTGTAAGAGAGAAAGTCTAGAGCTCAAATGACAAGAAGTCAAGGGGTGAAAACTGAAATTGAGGAAACGATTCTAGGATTTCGATTTCGCAAAGATAATTATTGACATCCTAAGTATTGTTTACTTTCCTATCTTTATGTTTGTTCGCATATAGGTGGTCTATCCCGATATACCAATATAGACTTTTAGAATTATACCTGCGTGCCCACCTAAATGCAATGCCTACTTTCAGGGCGATATTGCTGAAAAATCGCTTTCTCAAGGAGGCTCTTGTCATGATGTCTCACAGTTTTCAAGTTGTCTTCCCTTACTGTGTGACGAGGAATCTAGGCGGACCCATTAAGCTCTGTGATAGCCAATGTATCTCCTGCTGGGGAAGAAATCCAATACCCGTCATGATATACTAGCCTACTTTCGTGACCGACCCTCCACGTCTCAGACATTTATGGGTTAGAGATTTTGGTTCACCTTTCTGTCATTTCCCGCATCCTGCGAGATACGAAGATGTAGGTTAGTGTCACAATCATGTATGCACAATAAAGTCGGACCATGAAATAAATATATCAAGCAATAGAGAAAGATAAATAATTAGTTAATTCAAATATCAATAATTACATCGGACTACTCCTTAATCCTAGAATCAAGAGATCTACTTCATGGAGATGAAGTTACAACTGAAAGACAAAAATGAAAGCATCTAACAACTCCAAACCGAAAAGGAGGAGAAGAGAAAGCTTATCGAGATCGTTGCCAGTGTCTTTTGATGATTTCCAAGCTCCAAAGGTAGACGAATCATCGTGGCGGCTCCTTGAAATGATAGCTCTAGGATTCTTTAGGATAGGAAAAACCCCTCTCTCCATATCTGGTGGCTTGTTGGGCTTTTATAGCTCTTCCAACCATCAAAAAATGATTGAAAACAACTCAATCGTCGAGTCACAACACCGCGCCACGGTCGTGCTTGGGAGGCACGGCCTGGCCGTGGCGCTCTCGACAGCTGGGTCGAGCACGGCCATGCCCGACTTTGGTGTAGAGGCATGATCGTGCCAAGGAGGCACGGTCGAATAGTGTTAGAAAAGTTGGCACCAGGCACAGTCATGCCTGGGAGGCACGGTCGGGCCGTGTTCCATTCGGGAATTGGCGCGTCAAGGCACAACCAAGAATAGCTGCTAATGAGGAGGGGGCATGACCGTGCCAGGGAGGCATGACCTGCCCATGATGTGTACAGGAGAAAAATACGACCGTGCCTGGGAGGCATGACCAAACTTGGTGACTTATAGATGAGGCATGATCATGCCTAGGGGCACGACCTACCCGTGTCAGGTGCTAGACTCCACGTCTTTGCTTCGTTCTTCGTTTAACTTCGGTCGGAGGAATACACCCAAGTTATGGGACACCACCAGAGTGTGTTCCTTGCTCCAACTCCATGTTCGATGGTTTAATGCTCCACTTTTGGTCAAAATTCACATCCTATTAACATAAAAACACAAAGAGCATATCTCCGAACAAGAAATGTGAAAATAATAGCAAGAAGATGTACATATGCAAAATATGCTCATGAAATGAAACAGAATGTCTGCAAACAATACTAAAAACTATGCATGAAATACACTTATCAAATACCCTCAGACTTAAACGATTGCTTATCCTTAAACAAAACCTGCAATCTAGATACATGTGTATGATCAATGCATCATAATCCCTTGTGAATCAGTTTAATTCTATCATGTAATTTCACTAATGAGCAAGTGTCACGCCCCGAGGGTATATTTGTTTGCCAAATCGGACAGTATCCCCTAGTGACAATATGAGAAATAGTCGATACTGAACTAATAAAAGCCAAAATAATTATCGATGCGTATTAAAAACCACTAACTTACTAACTAGTTGCAGGTATGTATGCATATACATGTGAACATACTAAACTATACAAGATACAAGTAAACTATTATAACAAAGCTCTAAAATTCGATGAAGAAACGAAAACATACACCGCAGCAGCAAAAAAAGAAACTAAAATAACTCGAAAAGGAAAATTCAACTCAAGTGGGACTGACAGTCAGGACTTTTGAGCGACACAACACATCCTCTATCTGTTAACCTAGAGGCCAAAGAAAAGAAAATGGTATTGAGTACAAAATACTCAATGGGTATAAGAAGATAGTGCATAATAATAAAGTGCAATAGAGTCAAAGGGAACCGTCTCAAGTAGTGTTACTTACTAACATAAATAAGAGCACTAACATATAACCATTTGATAACAAAAGCATAAATAATAATTTAACCTTTACTAACTTGTTCAACCAGGTATAAACAATAAATCGAGAGTACATATAGTACATCCAAAAATCACCTGCATAAAAGCAACACATAACAAGTATATAGCATATAACAAGTCCTGACTACATGCAAACTCATGCTACCACTATCTGGTCTAGTGGGCAGTCAGGGTCACTGTCTACACACAAATTCATGCTATCACTATCTGGTCTAATGGGCAGACAAGATGAGGTAGCTATCTGTAAGTACCCCGAGATAGTTTTGATATGATTAACCGAGTTAAGTTAGGTTTTGTGTGTTTTGATCTTTGTATCTAAGTGTGCAAGAACTTAGGAACACGAGAAATCGAGCAGAAGATGCAACGGACGAGAAGGATGGCATGGGAAGCGAGTCGACGAGCTTGGTGCATTCGAGGGACGAGAAGCTGTGGAAGAGTACACCGGTGGAGGGAGAAGGACGCGATCTGAGGGACGCTAGACGAAAAGGACGCGATTCGAGGGACGAGAAGTCGGGGAGGAAGCCTGCTCGAGGAGAAGGTCGAAGTTGGGTTTGGGTGAGCTCAACTTCGAATGACCAGAGATCACCCAGGCGATCGAAAGGAGAGAATGGTCAATATGCTATTGACCATTCAAAGTTGGAGGCGCCCCGAAGCAGCTAGAGGTGCCCCCATTGAACGGAGGCACCTCAACCGCCTGAATCCATTCGTTGCAGCGGATAAGGAGCTGAATGTCACGTCAGCTGATCCGAGGCGCCCCCAACGCTCGGAGGCACGCCCAGCACTGCTAGATCAACATATCGTTGTTGTGAATCATGACTCAGCCTGATGGAGATGCCCCCGATCATCTGAGGTGCCCCCGAGAGTGTCACGTCAGCAAAACGGATATTTTGACTAGATTACTATAAATAGAGGTTGTGTCCTCCAGTTCAATATAAGACACTGAGTATTTTCATTTTCAATTCTTGTTTGTAATTGTCTGTGCTTTCAACATCTGTAAGAGGCTACTCCGCCTTCTCAAAGGAGTTTTTAGTGCTTCCACTTGCCTTGGATTAACAATATCCATGGTTGTAACCAAGTAAAACCCTTTGTGCCTCTTCTTTATTTTTAAACTATTTATTTATGTTTAATTAACGTGTGTATCTTTTCTAAAGTAAGTTAGCAAAAGAGTTAGCTTTAATTTGCAGGGCTATTCACCCCCTCTAGCTGGTCCAACTGATCATACAATTGGTATCAGAGTCCAACCGCTTTAGAAGGACTAATCGTCAACTGAAGCAACCAGAAGATGGTCGGATCAAGCATCCACCCATCAAAGTTTGAGGGGGAGTTCGCGCTTTGGAAGCGTCGGATGGAGGTATTCTTCAAAACAGATTTTGACATTATTTTAACTATGAAATATAGTTTTGAAGCACCCAGAGATGGAAGCGGAGAAGAAAAGGGGGAATTCCTATGGAACAACAGCAGATCGACTTTATGGCCAATGGAAAAGAAAGTTTTCATCTATTAAGTGTACTACCACCTTAGGAAGTCAACCGAATCGGCGCCTACAAGTCATCCAAAGAACTCTTGGAGAAATTCTTGGAGCTCCATAAAGGAAACTTGGAGGCCAAACTAGCAAGACGACCTGCTCTGAAATCAACTAACAAACCTCTGGATGGAAAAGGGAGAAAAGGTGGCTCAAGTATACGCAAAGATCAAAGAGCTGATCACCTGATGTACATAGATTATATATCATTTTATGCATTATTTGATGCACATCTTCTTATATTTCATTGACTTGATCTATATTATCGCACCTCATTTTATTATACTATCATGCTTTTTACTCCATATTATTCAGAGATCTGCTTCTGTCGTGTTTTC
Organism: Hedychium gardnerianum; assembly: GCA_038050645.1. Taxonomy (NCBI): domain Eukaryota; kingdom Viridiplantae; phylum Streptophyta; class Magnoliopsida; order Zingiberales; family Zingiberaceae; genus Hedychium; species Hedychium gardnerianum. The sequence goes on from JBBUKS010000042.1 coordinate 1,680,850, forward strand.
ATCTACAGGATGTGTTTCAGAGCCAAATGAAACTTCTACGGAGAGAAAAACAGTACAACAGAGCAGAAAGCGGAGCAGGAAGTCAAAGAGCCAGGAAAAACTCTGTCGTGTCTCCCAAACACGGCCATGTTCAGGGCGTGCCTCAAGAGTAGTAGGAGCTCAAGGCATAGCCGTGTCTCCTAGACACGGTCGTGTGTCATCTGTGAAGAAAGACGAGGCACGACCGTGTCTCCTAGACAC
>JBBUKS010000042.1:1704073-1736149 GCA_038050645.1 Hedychium gardnerianum
TTGTGTAGAACAAAATCATTGCGAAGACCATCAGTTACCTCTTGAAATATCTTGCCAAAGGAAGGATCAGTAGCATATATATCCGAAAAAACTCCAGAACCGGCAACCCTAATGCTCATGGTAGTAAGTAGGGAAGAACGACGGCTGAGGGCATTCGCAACACGATTGAGACTCCCTGATTGATGCTTTAGCGTGAAGGTGAACTCCTGCAAGTAGTTTACCCACTTGGCGTGTCGACTACTCAGCTTGTGTTGTCCGTTGATCTACTTCAAAGTCTCATGATCAGTGAATAAGATAAATTCCTTCTACACGAGATAATGACGTCAAAGCTTCCAGGATTGCACAATAGCATAGAATTTTAGGTCATAAATAGAGTAATTTTTCTTGGCACCGAATAGTTTGTCGTTGAAGAAGGCAGTAGGGCATTCTGATTGACTTAGAACACCACCAATGTCAATGTCGGATGCGTCACAGTTTACTTCGAATAGTTTGTCGAAATCTGAAAGTACTAGAATGGGTGCTTCGGTCATCTTTTGCTTCACAAGATGAAAACTAGTCTTAGCTGCTTCAGTCCACGTGAATTCGCACCCTTTTAGGTACTCAGCGATAGGAGCAATCAAAGTGCTAATGAATCGGTGGTAAAAAGAGGTCAATCCATGGGAACTTCGAATGTCATGAATGGATTTTGGTTGCGGCCACTCTAATATTGTGTCTATCTTTGATGGATATGCATGGACACCATTAATAGACACTATAAATCCAAGAAACGAGACTGAGGTCGTGAAGAAAGAACACTTCCTGTTGTTGACGAACAAGTGTTTCACCTTTAGTTTCTCAAAAATAGTCTGGAGGTGATCAAGGTGAAAAGCCGGTGTCGGACTATAAATGAGGATATCGTCAAAGCTTACGACCACGAATCTTCCCATGAAAGGTCGCAAGACTTGATGCATGAATTCATGAACGTGATGGGTGCATTAGACAATCCGAAAGGCATGACCATCCACTTGTACAACTCATGTTGTGTCTTGAAGGTGATCTTTCATTCATCTCCGGGCTTTATTTGAATCTAGCGATATCCACTCCTAAGATTGATCTTGGAGAAGATCTTAGAATCAGAAAGTTGATCCAACATGTCATCTAAGCGAGAAATCGAAAATCTATACTTCACTGTGATTTTGTTGATAGCTCGACTATCAATACATATGTGCCACGAATCGTCTTTCTTTGGCACTAGTAGGGCAGGGACTACACAAAGGCTCATACTCTCGCGAATATAGCCTTGTCTCAATAGCTCCACAACTTGTCATTGTAGTTCTTCAGCATCCTTAGGGCTAAAACGGTATGTTGGCCGGTTAGGCAAACTTGACCCGGGAACAAAGTCAATATAGTGTTGAATGTCTCTCATAGGGGGAAGTCCCAGAGGAAGGTCTTCGGCCATCAAATCAGCAAAGTCAGATAAGAGTTGTCGCACCTCAATGGGCAGATCCGAGTCTAGGTCTATTGCATTGCTTTCGCAAGGAAGCAAAGCATAGACCATACTTGTGTACTTCATCTCATTCAAAAATCTGGACATAAAAAGTAGTATAGAGTTATTGGTTACCAAATTGAAAGGGGGTCCTTCTCATCGGGGAGTCAATACAATGTTCCTCCTTTGATGTTGAGAGTGTAGGTGTTCTTTCGTCCATCGTGGATGACGCTATGATCATATTGCCAAGGTCGTCCCAATAGTACATGACACGTGTCCATTGACACAACATCACACTATACCTGGTCATAATACTTGTTGCCAATAGGATAAATAGCAATGCCTATCTACGGTTATCTCGCTTCCTTTGCTCAACCATGACAGTTTGTAGGGTTTCGGATGACGATTCGTCTTCAATTGTAGCTTTTGAACAGCTTATTCAGATACAATGTTTTCACAGCTTCCATTATCAATGATCATCTTGTAAACTTTATCCGCAACCGTGCAAGTTGTATGAAAGATGTTGGTTCTCAGTCAATCCTCTTCTGATTCTTCCTTGGGGATTAGTAGGCTCTTGCGTATTACAAGAGTCTCATGACCATCACCATAAAGAACCTCGTCATATCGTCGTCATAAATCAGCTCACAAATCTATTCGGGTTCATCCTCCAGATTTTTCTCAACCAATAGAGTCTTGTTTTTTTTTATTTATGGATCATTTACAATCTGAAGCTCAATGCCCCCGTTTACCACATCGAAAACATTTGATAGGGGTCTTAGGGTTACCTTGTGATGGTTGCTGGGTAGGGCGCAACTCTTGAGGGCGAACGACTCGATTGTTTTGATCGCTCCTAGTTGCTGGTCTTCGGTTTAACTATTTTTCAATCGTCAACGTTCACAGATAAGCCTCTGAAACGGTTAAGAGTGAGTGGAGGCTCAGGAAATCTTATAAGGGTTGATGTAATCCTCCTAAATAGCGCGCTACCATCTGCTCCTCGGTCTCGGATAAATCGTTCTGAGCGATAGAATTCCTCTGTATAATCATCGACGGTTCTAGCTCCTTGTGTTAACGTATGGAGTCATTGAAACAATATTTGCGTGTAGCCGAAGGGAAGAAAGTGACTTTTTAGCTTTTTCTTTATTTTTTCCCAATCGGTGATTTTGGATTTACCTTGTCTATCTCGTGATCGTCGAAGTTGCTCCCACCATGCAGAGGCTCAGCCTTTGAGTTTGATGACAACTAATTTTACTTTGACATGATTAGATACTTCTTTGTACTCGAAAATTCTTTCTACTTCGTTGATCCAATCAATGAAGCCTTCCTCTTGTAGTATGCCAAAAAAATCAGGAATATCAACTCAAAAACCAAAGTCCCCATATCGTTCCTCCCGATCACGGTGTTCTCGGTATGGAGTACGATGGTGATATGAATTCTCAAAGGTTGACTCAAAGTTATGATCAGAAATCTCACGATCTTCAAAATCCCACACTGCCAGATGCTGGGTTGACTTGCTTCTACAAATCCTCAATCATTATTGCATCTTGAACATTACGATCATGGTGTAGGGTTTCATCAATCAAAACCTGCTTATTGCGATCATGACCATGTCCACGACGACCCTCTATTGGATCTTAATGAGCTCTAATACCAACTGACACCGAATAGAATATAGATTATTCTAGGGCATGAAGTTTCAGAGGGATTGACGAGAAAATCAGAGTGAAATAACACAATAAGGAGTATCCTAAACTAGGCTTAAAACCTTATCATAAAATCAAGAGTTAGAAGAAAAAAAGAGATGTAGTCGTAACGTGGTTTAAGCGAAATAACTTGATTCAATATCAAAAAATTAGTCCCCTATATCATCTAAGCATAGGTTTATATAGCTCTCAAAATACTCCAAAAAATTTAAATAGAAAATAACCAACGAGACTTAGTCCCCTAATCTTAAATAGAAAAAGTTTGTTTAAAAGGTCGGCTAGGGATAAGGACAATGTTAGCTATAATTAAGGAAAAAACTAATGGACTTTAATAAAATAGATAACCAATTTTAAAAAAATAATCAAAAGATGCGGATCCAAAGCTCCCCCAGCCCATGTCGTGTTTGCCCACACGACCAAGCCATATTGGGTTCAGTTAGGCCTCGTTGTCATGTCGTGTCTTGTTTGGATCCCCTCCTGCATTAGATATTTGTTGAGTTTTTAATTCTATACACAAGTATCATTATGCTTAATGATATTTTTAATGTCTCCTCCTACTTCTAACAAGAAGAAGTGTTTAAAATATACTTTAACTATTTCGATAAAATATAATATGAAAATCCTATTTTAACTTTGTGCAAAAATCTAATAACATACATTTAAAAAAATAAGGATTTAACAACGAATTTTAGCAAGGAAAAAAATTCATTGCAAATCTGTAATAAAATTAGCGACGAAAAAGAAATCATCACTAATTAGTAATGAAATTTGCTACCAAAAATATTTTAGTCGCAAAATTAACAACAAAAAAATTTCCTCTCAAAATTCGTTACAAATTAGCAACGAATTCAATATTCGTTGCAAACTTTGGTGACGAATGCAAAATTCGTTGCTAATTTGCGATAAATTTTGAATTCGTCTTCAAATACCCCTAAAATCTTGATCCCTATCCCCGAACCCTAAAATCCCGATATTTCCCGCACACGTAGCACATGACCCCGGCTAATCTCTAATTCTCTCTTTTGATCTCCGATTATCTTCGGTTAATCTCCAATCGTAAGCTCCTCTCTCCCCCCTCTCTTTTCCCCTCCCCTCACCGGTCCGATCCGGGTGCAGTGAGGTGCGATGACTGCCTTTTCATCCATGGTCACGAGGTTGGGCGTGAGCTCGGGTGCCACCTCATCCTAGCTGTGAGGCTGGCCGCGACCTCGACCGCCGCCTCAGCCTAGCTGTGAAGTCGGTTGCGAGCTTGGCCGACTGTGAGCTCAGCCCGGTCACGAGCTCGTCCGACCATGAATTTAGGCACAACTGGTAGCTCGGTCGACCGTAAGCTCATCCCTGGCCATGAGTTTGGTCGACCATGAGCTAAGTCCTATTCGGGTGGTGAAAATGCGTACAACCTTGTTTGGACGCACGTGCAATCTTGGTCGGGTGGTCGGACACACTTTGAGGCCTCTATTTTTTGTGATATTCATTTAGTTTACCAAAAATATTTGTTTGTGCACCCTTATATTTGATTGTTAACTTCGTAATGTTGTTTGTACAGGTCTTTATTTGTTGTGAACTTCATGTATTTAGAGACACTCGTCTTTATTCACCAACTTTAGGTATATCTACACTCGTTAATATAATATTATTTAGTATTATATCAATTTAGCAGCAATTAATTATGCTACTATTGTTGATGAGATACTAGCTTTTATTTGTAGTAGTTTTTATTAATATTTTAATAAATTAGAAATATAAAAAATGCAGAAATAAAGGAGTTGGATGTATAAAAAGAATTTACCTGAACATCGGGGTTTAACTGATGAATTTATTATTGGGTTGGAATAATTTTTGAATTTTGCTTGTAATAATATTGAGTTTATAGATGAGAATAAGTTAATGTGTCTGTGTAGAAAGTGTCATAATGGTAATTTTTTTCAATGTGATAAAGTTTGAGAAAATCTTTGTAGATTTAGTTTTATCCCGAATTACTATAATTAGACATGTCATGGTGAACCGTTCATATATAATGAGTATGGACGAAACATATAAGTTTCAGTTAGTGGTGATCAAAGTTATTATGATCGATTAAATCTATATCAAAAGATGATAATTGATGCAGCGGGTCATAATTTTATTCCCGAACCAAGCACTGCAAGTTCTAGTTTTCCTCCAATATTTGAACAAATATTTACTAGTTATGCGTTAATGTTGGAAGAGATAGAATACCAGGTGTTGATGAAAATATGAATAATGAACCATATCTCCAATTTCAGGAAGTTGCTGCAGATAAACCTGTGTGCGCTGGTTGTGACAGTCACACTAAATTATCTTTAACCACAATATTGTTGAATGTTAAGGTAGAGTATAATGTATCTGAAGATTATTTTAATAATTTTGTTCCAAATTATTGGAGAGGTATTGTCACGTGATCACATAATGTCCAATGATTTATATAGTATGAAAAAATTTATGAAAGAATTAAGTCTTCCAGTGAAAAGAATTTATATTTTCAAAGATGGTTGTATGCTATATGAGGGAGATGATAAAGATGCAAATTTTTATAAATTTTGTAATCAATGTAGGTACAAGAGTACTAGGAGGTCGGGTCGTAATCAGCGACGTAAATCATATATACAAATATTTTATTTGCCTTTAACTCCTAGGGCTGTTTGGTTCAAGGTAATCGATGATAACTTTGGTTATCCATCTCAGGTTATATTATTTAACCTCATTTGGTTTAGGTAATGATCTATTCCTAAGTTATCATCCATTCCCGCTGCGTCACAAAATGTCAGCAAAAGGGTCATGTATCCCAGAATCAGATTACCTTTGAAATCTAAGGTTTTTGTTGATTTCGGGGTTAAGAGAATCCAGTCGCGGGTTGTCATTGAGCATGATCAGCAAGGGTGAGTAGCTGTCAGTCATCGGCATCTCGCGTGGCTCAGGAAGGAGAAGGATGGGGTGTCGGCGTCTTGTGCGGAGAAGGCGACACTAGCGAACGTGCACTCGGTCGTCGGATGCTCCCGCGACAGCGCTGTAGGTGCTGGCGGGAACTCCTGCACGGGGCGCTGGACTCTCGCGTGGCTCGGGAAGGAGAAGGATGGGGCACCGGCGTCGTGGATGGAGGCGGGCGACTATGGTAGCGGGCGGGCGACGGCTGTGGCAGCGGGTGGGCAGGCAGCGATAGCAGGTGGGCGGTGATAGCGAGAGGAAGAAGAAGAATTGTTTTTTTTTTAACTTTACTATTTTGATTAAAACTTTAGGAAATTAAATCAATCAACTCCTAGCTATAGTTAGGATAAATTAAATAGACTTAATCTAAAGCCTAATAAAATTATTATTATTTTTTAAAATAATAAAATAGTATTCGATTTTATTTATTTATATATATCACTATTAATAATATCATTATTATTATATATTTTTTAGATTTTAATCAAGGTTAATATGGTAAAATATTGCATTAGGTTATATATTAAAACCTCCAAACAAAAAAGGTTTTATTGCATTACCTAAATTAAACTAAACAATATTAGGTTATGTTTCATTCTCTATAACCAAGGTTATGTGATTACTTAGTAATCACATAACTAAGGTTATGCATGATAACCTTGAACTAAACGCACCCCTAGGTTACAAAGACTTTATGCATCAAAGGTCATTGCTAATACTTGATTTAGCATGCAAATCATGAAATAAAAGAGGGGCTAATATGTCACCCATCAAATGTAGAGGCGTAGAAATATTTTGATAAATCATATTCTGAGTTTGCGAAGGAGACCCGAAACATTAGGTTAGGTCTTTATGTTGATGAATTTACTCCATTTAGCAAATCAGGAAATACTTATTATTGTTGACAGTTATCTTAATTCCGTATAATCTTTCACTTGATATGTGCATGAAAACATCATATATGTTTTTAACATTGGTCGTGTCTAGCCCACAAAATTTGAAGAAGTTAATAGATGTTTACATACAATCATTGATTGCGGAGCTGAAACAACTATGGGATGAAGATATTCCTATATTTGATGTTCATACTAATCAGATTCTTGTAATGAAGGCTGCTTTTCTTTGGTATGTTATCGGGATGGAGTACTATTGGATCTTAGGATGTCCAATATGTATGAAGAGATCGAAGTTAATCAGATTGAAACATGGGAAGAAATCGAGTTATTTTGATTGTCATAGATAATTTTTACCACTAAATCATAAATTCAGAAGAAATAAAGAAATTTTACTAAGAATAGAATTGAAAGAACACCTCCGTCGTCGAGATTAACATGTGAATAAATTTGGTTTAGAGTGTTTAACTTTTCATCTATTATTAAAGAGTCACATGGTACAACATATGATTATGAAAGTATTTATAAATGGACTAAACGGAGTATATTTTGAGATTTATCGTATTAGAAGAGTTATTTAATTCATCATAATCTTGATGTAATGCATATTGAGAAGAATGTTTCTGATAATCTGATAAATACAATGATGGATATCCTTGGAAAAATAAAAAATAATCTAAATGCAAAAAAAAAAAAAATGTGACTCCTTTGTAAACGACTCACTCTTGATGTCAATGAAAGTAGTAAGGGACTAAAGTCAAAGATAGTTTATACATTAACTAAGGATCAAAGACGGATTGTTTGTGAATGTTTGAAATCATTGAGATTTTCTTATGATTATGTCTTTAATCTTAGGAGATGCGTCGATTTGAAAGAACGTAAATTTATTGCTTTGAAAAGTCATGATCATATATTCATGGAAAGACTAATTTATATTGTTTTTAAGGAACTCTTACCAAATTTTGTATGGGGTGTCATTACAGAGTTAAGTATTTTCTTTCATGATATTTGCTCAACGGTGCTGAGACATTCATACATGGAGATGTTAGAGAGAGATATTTCAATCATTTAGTATAATTTACAAAGGATATTTTCATCATCATTTTTTGATTCCATGGAACATCTTTTGTTCACTTGTCATGTGAGGCCAAAGTTAGAGGTTCTGTCCAATTTCGATAGTTGTATCCATTTGAAAGGTAAAAAATTTATATTCTATACTTCGTTATTAATATATATAAAATGACTAATTTGATTATATATTATTTTCTAATATAATTTTTTTATCACAATTAGAGTCCTACATCATTTGAAGAAAAAGATGAAAAATAAGGCACGTGTTGAAGCCTCTATTGTTAATGTATATATTGTCGAGGAAGTAACAACTTTTATATCATATTATTTTGAGTCTCACGTTCAGTGCAAAGGCGAAGAACGGGAAGAAATGATGAGAGTCTCGTTAATCTCAATTTTAAGTCATTCTTAATTTTTAACTACTTTGATCGACTAAGTGGACCATGTACACATAGATACTTGACTGGTCAAGAATGAGAGGCAACCCACACATCTATTTTACTGAACTGTCCAGAGAAGTAACGTCATATTTTGAGTTAGTATATATTTGTTATTTTATGTATTTCTTATGTCATAAATTGTTTGTATTATAATTTTTTTATGGTATGATTTTTCAAAACTTAAATTCTGAACTTTCGACACATGAGTTTGATCACTTCTGCGATGAAGAATTTGCACCATGATTCAAAAAATATGTAAGTAGACTATAAATTATTTTTATATATCGTTCATGACAATCAAGCTCGTATTGAGCAAGAATTGCTAATCCATCTATCATGGGATCCAAAATTAATGATACACATTTGGCTAACATATTTTATAAATAGATACAACTTTTATGCTCAAGAATATGGAATGAGAAAAACTGCAATGAATAATAGGGTTTGTGTTTAATTATCTAATGATAAAGGTGCAAGAAATGATTTTTATAGTTTGCTAGATGAAATTATAGAGGTAGAGTACTCTAGACCGGAATTCAAGTTATTTTATTTATGTGTCACTTGTTTGACCCTATTAAAGGGATAAAGGTGCATCCACAATTTAATTGTTGATGCAATTAACCTCAAGGGTTTTAATGCTTGTTTGATAATATGTTTAATGGAGACTTGGTCAAGGTTGACCTAGGCAAGTGAGAAGTCCAAGCAGGTCAAGCTTGATTAGATGTTTGGCAAGAAAAAAAAATCCTAAGTGAGTGAACCTTAAGTGGTAAGAAGTCTTAGAGGAGTGAACTCCAAGCAAGAGAAAAACCCTAAGGGAGTAAACCTTAGGTGGTGAGAAGTATTGAAGGAGTGAATTCCAAGTAAGAGAAAAACCCTAAGGGAGTAAACCTTAGATGGTGAAAAGTCTTGGAGGAGTGAACTCCAAGCAAGAGGAAAATTCTAAGGGAGTGAACCTTAGGTGGTGAGAAATCTTGGAGGAGTGAATTCCAATCAAGAGAAAAATCCTAAGGGAGTAAACCTTAGGTGGTGAAAAGTCTGAGGAGTGAACTCCAAACAAGTGTGATCAAAACTAAGTTTTTGATTTGTATTACTATGTTTGACGTATCCCAATCGGGACTTAGACAATAATCAGGTTTTAAAATAACTTGGAGATCAAAGCCTAGATTAGACTAAGATTCAAGTCAAGTTTAGACTTGATTTTAGACATACATTTCATGCATAAATATTATATCTGTGCCAACTCTATTTTGTAGGATAAATATTATATATCTGAGCTAACACTGTCTTGTAGGAACTGAGTGGTTTCATCGACAGATAGGATGGTTCTGTCGATGGATCAAAAACTTGTTCCGTCAATGGATCAAGATGATTAGTCGACATATTAGAGATTTGTCCAAGTTGGATCAGATCGGATTAGAGCACAAAAGGTAAAAAGATTCCATCGACAGATAGAGTTGTTCCATCGACGGATCAACAAATTTCACGGAGATCTGACACAGTTAGCCAAATCAGTCAAAAAGGAAAGCTTGGGTTCCGTCGATGGATAGAGTGGATTAGTCGAAGGATCAAGCTGATTTTACGATGAATCAGATCGAGAAGCTGGATGCGAACCCATGGAGGTTTATTGGGTTCTATCGACTGATCATCAGGATCCATCGATGGATTAGATCCAAATTCAGAAGGTCAGCCAGATCAGTGGGATCTAATCGACTGGTGGCTCTGCTGTAAAAGAAGTCTCAAGATCAGAGGCTCGAGATGAGTTTTGAAGAACAACCAACTCTCCTACTTCGTGCTCTCACTCTCTGTGCCAAGATCATCTTCGAGCAAGCCTTTGCTCCGAGAGCAACGCCGACAACAAGCTTTGATTACTACTATTCTTCTATCAGTAATTTTGTTTTTATTGCATATCTAAAAGAGTAGTAAAGTTGTTACTATCTTTTTCATCTGTATTCGATTTCTCCTTTCGAAGTTTCGAAGGAGATCTTTAGTGAATTACCCAACAGATACGATCCAAGGGGACGTGGGTCTTAGAGTAGGAGTCGGCTGGCTCCGAACCAAGTAAAATAATTGTGTCTATTTTTTTTATTTATTTTCGCTGCATATTTCGATAAGTTTTAAAAGAAAAGAAAAGTTTTTTAAGCGGCAAGATTCACCCCCTCCCTCTCTCGTTCTCAACAGTCCTACAAGGGTTTTGATGTTTGTTTGACAATATGTTTAATGGAGACGTAGTCAAGGTTGACCTAGGCAAGTGAGAAGTCCAAGCAAGTCAAGGATGACCAGATGCTTAGCAAGAGGAAAACCCTAAGGGAGTGAACCTTAGGTGGTGAGAAGTCTTGGAAGAGTAAACTCCAAGCAAGAGGAAAACCCTAAGGGAGTGAACCTTAGGTGGTGAGAAGTCTTAGAGGAGTGAACTCTAAGTAAGAGAAAAATCCTAAGGGAGTGAACCTTAGATGGTAAGAAGTCTTGGAGGAGTGAACTCCAAGCAAGAGGAAAATCCTAAGGGAGTGAATTTTAGGTGGTAAAAAGTCTTGGAGGAGTGAATTTCAAGCAAGAGGAAAATCTTAAGGGAGTGAACCTTAGGTAGTGAAAAATCTTGGAGGAGTGAACTCCAAGCAAGTGTGACCGAAACTAAGTTTCTAATTTATATTATTATGTTTGACGAATCCCAATTGGGACTTAAGCACTAATCAGGTTTTGAACCAACTTGGAGAATAAAGCCTAGATTAGACTAAGATTCAAGTCAAGTTCAGACTTGATCTTAGACATATATTTCATGTATAAATATTATATTTGTACTAACTCTGTTTTGTAGGATAAATATTATATATCTGAGCTAACACTTCTTGTAGGAACTGAGTAGTTCTGTCGATGGATCAAAAATTTGTTCCGTCGACGGAACCCAATGAACCTCCCTAGGTTCGCGTCTAGCTTCTCGATTTAATTCATCGCAAAATCAGCTTGATCCATCGACTAATCCACTCTATCCGTTGATAGAACCCAAGCTTTCTTTTCCAATTGATCGGGCTGACCACGTTAAATCTCCGTGAAATTTGTTGATCCGTCGACGAAACAACTCTATTCGTCGATAGAACCTTTTTACCTTTTGTGCTCTGATTCGATCTGATCCAACTTGGACAAATCTCTGATCTGTCGACTAATCACCTTGATCCATCAACGGAACAAGTTTTTGATCCGTCGGTATTATAATTTTTTTTATGGTTTGCTAGATGAAATTATAGAGGTAGAGTACTCTGGACAAGAATTGTGAGTTATTTTATTTATGTGTCACTGGTTTGACCCTGTCAAAGGGATGAAGGTGCATCCACAATTTAATTTGGTTGAAATAAATCACAAGAAATTGTATAAAAGATATGAACCATTTGTGTTGGCACAACAAGCGATTCAAGTATTTTATGTTTCATATCCTAGTTTGAAACATGACAAAATTGATTGGTTAGTTGTTTGTAAATTAAACAAAAGCATGGGAAAAAATTGAGGAATATTAGGAAGACATAACATATCAACAAGAGGAAGTTGCGAACACATTTCAGACCAAAGAATATAATATTTCAACATTACGAGATCCCAATAGAGTAGTGATAAACGTGGATGCAAGTGAAATTTATAAGGATAACGATGATGAATCTAATTTTGAGACAGATGATGATGATGATGTTGAAATGTCAGATGATGTGAATGAGAATAACAATAAGGACTTTGATTTTTGATGATGGATAAATTTTGTTATCTTAATATGACAAAAATATGATATTTTATCTTCATATATGATAATATTTTTTTATGAGTAAATTTAATTTTAATTTGCAAATATACAAATCTCGTAACTCAATTAATTGTCTATTTACAGTCTCATTTTAAATTTATATATTTTATCTATTAATGCACTATTTTTTCTATAGGTCATTAGAGGTGATATATTGATGTCTTGTTTCGCGCATTCAGTGTGTCAATTTAAATATGGTAAGTATTTTCATGGTTTTCATTATGCATCCAATGAACATGTAATTTTTATTTACTTTATCCTAATAGTTATGGTTGATAGCATCGACTTGGCAACCATAGACACTCTTCACCATCGCATTCTGCTTCAGCACCTTCGCAATCTCATTCCCTTGTTGGCAATGTACCTTCGCCCCCCTCCCTTTAGTTGCAGGACCTTTCAATTCTCAACAAATAACTAATAATGTACCTTTGTAGTACCTTCGTCAATCCCTACGTCCAACACTCATTTGTTGAGAGGAAAGATAGTCGAGAGTTGTTAGCCCCTTGCGGAGATTCATAAGTACTAAAAATTAAAATTTTACATGTATTATTATTATTTATTTAAAACATATCTTGATTTTTTTCAACTATCTTATTTATTTAATATTATTTATTTATAACTTTATGATAGATTTAAAAATTTTGTACATGTTATTCACAAGCTTAATAGAATAGTGAATAATCATTGGGGAGAGGCTTTGATGACTTATACAAGCACTCCAGAACAAACAAAAAAACTAAGATGGAACAAGTTCAAGGTAAGCTATTGCAATTAATTTATATATGAAATTAAAGTGAATAAAATCAAATTTTTTTCTTTTGCAGTGGGCATTCACTTGAGACAAAATTTAAGAGTTAGAAATACGGAGGATTTTTAAGAAAAAATGTGATGATCACATTCGACACATACTAATTCATGCAAAGACTAGGAAAAAAAGAGTCGAACTGCATCACCTAGGAGAATTGGATCATGATTCTGAATTCTTGGGAATCTCAGGAGAACAAACGAAGGAGTAAACAAAATAAAATAAATCAAGCTATAAATTTTGGAGAATTATCTGCGATGTATGCGGGAGGCTCGATCAATATCGATGAACATAGACAAAGATTGATTTTTTTTTCAGCACTCATTTTTTAATCTAATTCAGACTATTCCATTATTCTAACTGTATTTTTTAGAGCAAGGAAATTGGGACCGGGTCATTATTCATAGACACTTTCATATACACATTTTAAAAAAAGGACAAGATGTGGAGCGGGGAGGGAGCTAAAACAATTAAGGTTTGTAATTTCAAAACTTTCAATTATTTAATGGATATTTTCAATGTTGATTAGAATATATTATATTGAATACCATAACAATATAGTAAGATGAATTTATTAGGTTAGTCTCTCTGAAATTTAGTCTCCGAAATTTATTAAGATATTTTCAAGCGTTTCTAATGAATCACTTGATCTCTTTTTTTTTTCCATAAATAACATTCATATTCAATGTTAATATGAATGTTCATAATTTAGATCCTATATAGTCTCATGATCCTATATATCTAATTAAGATTATATGTGTTTTTATTATATTGTTATTATAAATTTATTTTATTTTTTCTTATGACAATACAAGAGAGATATGATGAGCTAGTACAGAAATTTTTGGGTGCTAGTGATGATAATGACGGATGTGAGTCATCTGTTGGTAATAATATAAGTCTATGGATCGAGACGATTAGTGGACCAAAAGGGGAAAGAATATTTGGACTAGGTTCTTTGAGCAGAAGTTGGTACACCTTCTTCCACCCTACCAGCAGTAAGGGCAGAAAAAAATCAATTGAATGAAAAGGTTAGTCATTTGAAGGAGTTACTAGTGCAAAGGGATAATGAACTTCGAGAGGTCTGCACACTACAGAGGTAGAGGAATAATGAACTTCAAAAGGTCCGCACACTACAAAGACAAAGGGATTAGAAAATGAACGATTTTCATCAACGACAGATGTTAATCATGCAGCATCTTCAATTATCCTCCGCTCCTCCCGTTGATGCTCGTGATGGTGATGATGATGATTTCTTCGATGATGATGATGGTGGTAGTGATAGAAATTATTGTATGTGAATGTTATTTGATAATGATTTATTTTATTTTTAAACATTTGTTATTTAATTGAGTTTATATTTTTCCCTTTCAAATTTATATTTTTTATTGGTACTATTAACTTGTTTCAAACAGGGTCGTCAAGAAAGGTGGTGAAAAAAGAAAATTCATGTCAGAAGAAGTGAGTGTTTACATTAATTTTGTGTTAGTTTAGATGATTTTCTTATTAAAAATCTTACTTTTTATTTGCTTATTTTTTTTGATGCAGGAAAAAAAAGAAGAGGTGACCATTGTTCATGTATGGGAGGAGAAGGTAGTGGCTACCGAGGAAGAAGAGGATGTTGATCTCCTTTCTTTTGAGACCGCTTATTTGGTTTGACTTAAATAATATTATAAGATCTTTTGTTTATCTTAAAAATGTAGATTAACTTTGTTTTAGAATTTGTTTGTATTGGAAGATTATTTTGTTTATGTTGTAAGTTTGAGACAATTCATAGTGTTGTCTATGTTTATAATGTTGTTCATAATTATATTCATTTATAGTGTTGTTGTCTTTGTTTTAGAAGTAGGAATGTCTTTGTTTTAGAAGCGGCAATTTCGTTGAAAAAATGTGAAATTTGCGATAAATTTTGCAACAAAATATTTTGATTGTAAAATTTGTGACGAATTTTTTTCATCGCTGATTTATGACGAAAAATATTTCGTTGCTAATTTGCGACGAAAATAATTTTCGTCAATGATTTGTGACTAAAATAATTTTCATCACGAATTTGCATTTGCGATGAGTAAACTTTTGTAACAAATGAACGATGAATTTCTATTTCCATCACTAATTTTACAACTAAATTTGTGACAAAATTATATTTGTTGTAAATTTTGCGATGGATTTCTATTTTTTTTGTTGCAAAATTTTGCGTCAACTTTTTTGCAATGAAAAAAAAATATTGTAAAATCTGTTATGAAATTTTTTTGCGATGATTTTTTTAATATTTTCATCGAAAAAAAGCTTTTTTGTAGTAATACTCGAGTGGAGGGGATCTAATTAAGGTACAATCAAGGACGGATCCATATAATGACAGTCTTGGACTATAGCTCAATCATGCTTACAATGCTTAATTGTACTTCTTTAATAGTATAATTAAAAATCATCTATGTAAATTTTTTATTTTGCCCTCTAAAGTTTATTCCTTCTACACTTAAAGTCCAATCTATCTATAATTCTTAGATCTATCCCTGAATATAATTTAAAAGTTTTTATTTGTCGCCCATAATCTTTATTTCAAAATTCATGAAGGGAATACAGTGGATTGGTTTTTTTTCATATATTTTTGGATTTTTTTTCCTAGTAAAAGTTTTTATTAGTTAACTTCAGTCTAATTAATTAATTAGTTGATATTTTTGTATTCCTCTGGAAATGATGATGGTCCAACTAGGGTTTGAATAAGTGATGTTTGTTGCCATATATATAGAGAGAAAGGGGATGATATCCTATTTATTTTATGGTGTTCATTTTAGGTGCATCATGTGTAATTTTTTTAATTTAGATATTATAATCTAAACTATAAACACTAAACTCTAAATTTTAAATCCCAAGCTCTAAAAAATTAAAGAAAAAAATTTCTTATGATGCACACAAAGTAAGTACCATAAGATAAGTAGGGTAATATTCTTGTGTATATGTATATGATTTTGTTATGGTAGGCACCCGTGAGCACCAAAGGTAATTTTTTTTTTGAATTTAGGATTTATGATTTATGTTATAGTATTCAAGCTAAAGGAAATGAAAAAAATAAATAAATAAAAATTATCTTTGATGCTCATGGGGTGTGTAATATATCATTTCTCTCTCTATATATAGAGTGATGATACCTTACTTATTTTATAATGCTCACCTTGCACTTATTTTTTTTTAAAAAAATCTTTAGCTTAGATACTATAATCTAAACTCTAAATTCTAAAAAAACTTAAAGAAAAAAATCCTCATGGTGCATGCAACATATATATGTGTGATTTTAATATATCACATATCTTATGGTGTACACCACATGAGCATCAAGTGTAATTTATTTTTTAATATTTTTTAGAACTTAAGGTTTATATATATATCGAAGATTTTTTTTTTCAATAATTTAGGTTTTCAATTTTTTGAACTGATTAATCTTAAAGGTGATTGATCAAATCCTACGAAAATTTCTCATCAGGTACTAGGAAAAAACTAATAAATACTTGCGTTAAAGACCACTGACAATCGACCTCAACAATCGACCCATCATGTAGGTCGCTATGCCCTACCTAGGTACTAGAACCGCGAATCACAAACACGATCGCTCCATTCAGGTGGAGGCCACCTGGCCCCACGACCCCCGCCTAAGTAATCATATTTCATGTTATTTCTTATAATTTTTCCTTTAAATAAAATATGTGTATATTTTAATTGAGAATTGAATGTTTGAGTATTCACTAAACGACTTATCATTGTACCGTGTTGTCCCCACGGGATGAGCTGTTGGCTAGTGCATGAGGTGTTGCCATAATGAGGTCTAGGGGTCAAATCCTGGCAAGTAGCCAGGTTCCTGCCCCCCTTATGCACTAGTCACTGTTCGGGCTGGCTAGACTAGCCCCCGTGATTTACCTCCTTCGTGTTGGTCCTGGGACGGACTGGCGGGGGCGCTGGGGGCGAGCGTTTCGCCTTTTGCCACAACAGTGTTGGGAGCTATATAGAATAGAAGTAATTTAGTGGATCATGAGATGTTGAATGTGATGATGTTTATGTAAATTAGAGCAAGGAGTCTAAGAATTATATCTTATATCGAGTGTTGTACCTACGAGTATGTGGGCAAAGCACTAATGTTTCCAAAATTATTAAGACAAAACGCACATTGAATGAGGGACTAGAGTTCAATATTAATTTGGATTAAACACTAAAATTATTGTTAACTCAAATTTGAAAGTTTTTTAATGGATAAAAATAATAAATGAGTTTCTTCGTGTTTCTTTCTTAGGTATAAAATAAGTATGGATCAAAGAGAAAAATAAATTAATCATTAAAAAATTCTTAAATGGTAAGAGAAAATTAAGAAAATGGAAAGAAGAGCCATTGAAATAAAAGGTGAGTCATTTTCATAGCAATTTCTTCGGAATAATTTCATATTTTTTTTGAAAAAAGTAAATCATAAAGAATATTTATCCTAATATAATGATTTTTTGCATAAATAATCATTCATATAGATATGAATTGCATAAACCTAATCGATGAGAATTATAAGGACTTCATCCATGTAGATATTTCTTTTTAGTGATCATGACTCATAGCCAGACCTTGAGCTCACAACTACAATGATTTATAATAGGCTATGAGCTCTTCTGACTAAATTGACTAGATTGCGATTGTTCTAGAGTTTGGGATTCACAGCTCTAGAACAATCGTTAAGGATGTTCCTATTTTCAATAAAAATAAATAAAAGAACGTCTCTTTTATTAGAATCATTAAGGATGTTCCTATTTTCAATACTGAATTATTTTTCGTTGACCGGCTCAAATATTATAATAATTATGTATTATAATTATTATAATATATAATAACTAAGATTCATAATTTTTACAAATACGTGTACAAATGAAATGAAATTATGTTCAATTTAAATCAATACTGATTAAAAATATATTATAGTTCTCTTTAGAATTTTGCCCACACTACTTTTACCTCTCGCAGGAAACGTCTTCTTATGTTATTCCTTCTTTCATGATATATTTTTAATGTCTAAAAAGGCATAGAAAAAGCCAGCATTGCTTGCGAAGTAAAGCGTGCAATTATTGATTGTTATCTATGAAATTCGACTTAACCACTATAATGATTCTCCCTTCCTAGTCTCATCGGAAAGGAACGAAGCTCCGATCTCTCTTCCCCACCGGGAAAGCAAATCCACCGCACGGGGACGCTCTACTAACCCACCCAGGGATCCAAGCAACCCCTCCCCTTCTCTCAGACCCACGCTGTTCTCTTGTTCCTTCCTTTCATCTTATTTCTCCTACTCGCATTTTGGATCGGTTCGGGTCCCAATCCAGCCCGCCCCCGGCCGCGATCGTTCCCTCCGGCGGAATTCTAGGGTTCCTGGTGCGACTAGGCCGGAGAGCTTTGGGCTTGGGGGCGGAGATGGACTCCGAGGACGACATGCATGACGCCGACGACCTAGACTCGTTGGACGACCATTTCTATAGCGGGGACGCCGCCTTGGGCAGCGATGACGGCGACGAGTACGATTTCGTCGACAACGTGTCGGATGGCGCCGAGGAAAGCACCTCGCATCGCCAGCAGGTGAAGGATTAACTTAAACGCCTTTCTGTTTTTCATCAAGTTTGGTGCTTTGAGGGGTGATTTTGTTTGTGCTGGATTCGAAAGTTACTCATCTTTGTATTGAGCAAGGAAGGAAATTTTATTTAGATCGGATTGGATAGGCGGCATACTTGTGCTTGGATCCGATGGAATTAAGGATTAGCGGTGTTGGATTTGACGGTTTGAGTTTCTGTCTATCGCATCATTTCCCACTTTAAGAATGACTTTCTTCATTAAACATGTTTAAGGAAAAAAGTTTATTTTCTGGTTGCAATGTATTGGTACTATATGAGATGTTGGTGGATGTAGAATTGATTGTCTGCTCAGCTGAAGGAAATGCCCATTTATGCTATTGACCAATTTGTGTTATGACTTGACACTTTAGATTTTCTTTAATTTGGAATTTCTTTTGCCTCTCATTTTGTTTTTATAGATTGTTGGCGTATTCTGTATTATATAAACATTTTTTTGATGAAAGAAATTTACTTTCCTAGAGATTATTATTTATTTATCACTGGTTTATGTGCCTGTTTAAATGTAAAAAGTACCACTATATTATATTTGTACCTGAAATAATCTTTCACAAATAGACAATAGTTGAAATATCAGATAGTCAAACATGTGATGATTTAGCTACAAAACTGTTGGAATGTTTGCATGCATTTTCGAAGGAAGTTCCTAATAGTGTCTGATCTTGATTTCTAATGTTATTTCGACATTTCATAATTTTCACTATTTCAGTGCTCACACATTAATGAAAAACTTCATTTGGAATTAACTGGTTGGTGCAGCTCCATGTTTATCTTACTGCTACGCTGATTATCTATCAGGATAAGTACTGGAGGCTGGAGTAACCATCAGGGCAGTTCAAACTTAAAACAATATATATTCCCCCCTAAAACAATAATTTTCTCTTGGACATTTTTATTATTTTCGTGTGTGATACCTTGCCGTTTTTAAAGTATTCATGTTTCTAAAAGTAAGTCAAACATTGTGGCAAAGTTAGAATTCCTTTGAGTCTATCCTAACTTTTATTAGTGTATTTTTTGCCATTGTTAACTAAAATTATTTTGTTTCCTCATAATTCTTTCTTTTACCATCACAGCAAAATTATACTATTTTAAGTGAAGCTGACATAAGGCTGCGCCAGGAAGAAGACATAAGTAAGATATCAACTGTGCTTTCGATACCAAGATCTGAAGCATGCATTCTTCTACGCCATTATAACTGGTAATGAATATCTTTGTTGCTTTTCCTAATGTTTCTTTCCAAATGTTCTAAACTTACACTTGAGATTGCCAATGCTCCCATTAAAAGCAGCAAAGATTATGTGTACTATTGTCAATTTTGAGCTGCATCTTTCATCTGGAGTCTTGTGAAAATTCAATATTCTTGTTCCCATGTATGATGTGTCTGTGATTAAGACACTTCATTTTGAACTAAACATCCATTTATCAATTTGACGGATCCTACTTGATTTTATTGTTCACAAAAATCAATTTTTAATAGCATGTTAACTTTTAAACTGTTCCTCTAACATTCTTACTTTTAAAGTAATATTAGACCTAATTTAATCTCTCTCAGTATTAACTTTTCGCTTCAAGAGTAATGTTGGAACCCTAACCTATCTCTTTAATTTTCAACTTAATCTCACAAATCATCATATCACATTGGAACTCTTTAGAATCTTGTGATATGTTCAATTTGAAGGTGAGTCAAGAAAAAATATATCATATAGTCATTTGAAGATTGTCACCATCTTCATCCTTTGAGGATATCTTTCTTGTAGATCCTCATGAACTACAATCCATTCATCACCAACTTCATTATCAAGTTCCTCAATCGTTGTACTAGTACTATTGTCTTCATTATATTAGTCCAATGTCTTTTCATTCTTTTATGAGACTATTTTTATATAGCAAGTTGGACATATACAATATCAATGCTCTAATTTGAAGTGAGTGATAGAATTGTATTTATTAGTGTTTATATATATATATATATACAATAGTGCTATTTGAATGCATTGCAACAATACAATATATTATTCCTCTTAACTCTTATGATTTAATTTGTGATATATATTTTTCATCACAAACACTTCTATGTTGTAACTTCTTACACTTCAATTTTATGCACAGGAGTGTTAGTCGGGTACATGATGAATGGTTTGCAAATGAAGACAATGTTCGAAAGGTCGTTGGTTTGTTGGAAAAGCCAAGTGAAATGCAGAATACTAGAGAAGTAAGAGAAATTGAGCAATTTATATTATTTCTTTTAATAATTGTCTGTTCACGGTAGATTTTGGCTATTGAATGTATAGGTGCAATTATTTTTAACTTGTGTTTTTGCTCACTAGTCTGGATCATTTTCTTTTTGTGGCAGCTTACATGTGGAATTTGTTTTGAAAACTATCCTCGTGACAGGATGACTTCTGCTGCTTGTGGTCATCCTTTTTGCCGTACTTGTTGGAGAGGTAAGTATTGTTCCATGGGAAGTCGTATGTATATAGCTTTGTGTATTGGTCTCCTAGTTTCTTCCTCTTTTCATATAATTTTGTACCATAATTTTCTCTATGATTTTAAGCTAAATTTTATTGCTAATGTACACTGATGTCATTCACTTGTCCATGCCTTCGTATTCTGTAGTTTTCATCGCTGATGATACTTGAACATCTTATTTTGGATCTCACAGCATATACCTTTTGAGTTTGTAACCATCACATTTCTTTCTAGTTATGAACTCAAACATATATCAAATTGTATTGAAAATAGAACAAGGAAATTCCATACTTACTGTCTTCAAGTCTCGTGGTCACATTGCCTGTACTTCTATGAGCGCCTCTGTGTCATCTCTGATTTCTATCCATCCTGGATAAAGGTTATGTGCAATTGGTATCAAGTGTCGTATCATACTAACTAGGCAGCATTGTGGATAATGATGGTAATAGTAGTTATCTAATTTTTTGAGGACTATAAAAATTAATAATAGTACACATGTTCATGGTAAGATATTCTCAGAGGCAACACATTTCCTTGTTTTTTTAAATAACAATTAATTCTTTAGAAACTTGCTACGAAACAAACTACCTTTTACATGGACACCACAACCCTTAAAGCAAACTTAACAACCATACATGCTTCCCTATTCCTACTCCTAAGGACATGAAACTGACTATACCTGGTTTGCTCCATCGTTCTAATGTCCACTAAATTCACAGCATAGGAGGCAAGTCTCTACCTTCAAGATTTACAGAGATCCAAGAGTCAGTAACAACTACAATAATACCTATAAACTTCTCTGAACACCTTGGTGATATTGCCTTGATGGCTGTTCACTCCCTATGGACAACTGATGATCTGCTAATAATCTTACCCAATACAGTTAGTCAGTTACAACACCAACAGAAAATTTCACTATTGAACAAGCAACAGTTGGGTCCTCATTTTTAGTTATCCAAGCTGCATCATATTAAACTAGCAAATGATTTTTGGAGCTAAAAGAACCATTCTTCATTTGAACTACAGCAGACATATGCTTGCCTCTACAAAACCCAACTAAAATCAATAATTTCAGCCTCAATAGTTTGGATAAGCTTTTAAGATGCATATCATTGCCCCTCATTATGCTTCTTATTGTTCCTATTCTTCCAAATGTGTCACAATTGCAATAAGCACCGCCTTAAGAGCTCAGCATCCTCTTTATTTCGATCAACTCCCTCCCACAGTCATCTCCCCTTTGAACATACACTCTTCAATAAAAAATTTCATCCTTTCACATTCAAATTGCTTCCCACACTATACCTATACACACCAAAAGTTTTCCAGTTTAAAATTTTCACTTTAAACTGTCTTTTTAAGCCCACCTATCTTTCTTTCTACTAGAAGACACATAAATGGTCAGAATTTTGCAGATCAATTCCTCAGGAAAGAGCTCCCTGAGACCTAAACCAACATTTCAATCATCTCCAATAAGCAATTCCAAGACCATTATTCTATTTATATGCTTCATATTGACAAAGGTAGGCCACTAATCCAAAGGGTATTGAATCTATCCAAGGATCCTGCCTCACATTGCAGTCTTTATCATCTCCTACCAGCTTGATCAAATAACCCCTTAACTCCAAGATTGACCTTTGGAAACTTCAGTAAGCCCACAAAGGTGTTTTAGCTTACAACTTTTCATTTTATTAAATTCAAAGATCTACACACATCTCCATTTTCATAAAAAAAATTGAAAATGTTTGATATCATGTCGTTGACCAAGTCATTCACCCAAACACTACCTAGAGAGTATACAATGAATTTACAACCAAGTCAATTAGGACAAGCTTACCAACTTTTGAAATGTGACTTTCATTCAAGTTTGTAACTCCCTCAAGGACCTTTTCCACAAGTAAATTATGGGCCCTTGCAGGAACCACTGTAGGAGAAATATAAGCACCACGTCATTTGAAAGGAAAATACCTTCTTTATACCTAAGTAGTTACATATTCTTATCATTGTCCTAGCACTGCTACTAGTAATTCTCAGACTTCTCCAAAATTACCCTTTGGTTAGTGAATCTGTAAAGCAATTCTATTACCTCCTCGAGCTCCTTGCAAGAATTACCATTATCCTTGGTTGTGATAAGAAGGTTATCAACATAAATAATATGAGAAAAAAGTCACTCCTGTCCAGCTTGGTTAGAAATCTTTTAGCAGCAGCATCACTAAATTGAGTCTCTTAACCAAAACAAAACAAAGCTTAGAAAGAAGGGGTATTCAGAATAGAGCCCTCACGAAGAAGTCAAGAAAGATTTTAGCAAAACTCCATCCATGGTTCTGCATTAGTGTCTCACCAATCAACTCACTCAAGAACTTCTTCCTCTTAGCCATACACTGTCTGGAAGGAAGCAAGGGATTGTTTCTGCCATACTTTGTTTTTGATACCAACCTTTTTTCAGGCTCGTATTTCCCTCAGAACAATTAATATTCACCAACACCTCATCCTCCAAACTATAGTCTGCCACAAATCTAAGTCATTGACTTTCTAACTCGACATCATCCTTAGAATGCCAAATTCATCATCAGAACAGCAGCAGAAGCAGAAATGATGTAAGGTTCCATCTTTGTATCGGCCCCATCAACCCTTTTGATAGGAAGAGGCTCCCACATAATAGCTCCCTGTACATCCATTCCCACATTACTATCCACCTCATTTCCCTGATACATTCACTACTTCATCCCCTACAACATTCCCACTTGAGCTAATATTTACACCTTCCCATAAGTCTAATGCTTTCTCCTTAACTGAAGAAACTTTAAACTTTCCAACTCCGCACTTGTATACATATCCATAGTTCCCACCTCAAGAATATAAAAGATACTATCCACCCTTTTGCTATCACCATTCACAGCCTTCCCAAAACTTGCCTTCTGTGCCCCTCTAGCCTTTATAAACATGGATCCAAAGGCCATACAGTTTGCTAGGACCACAATCACCATGCCCATGTATCTTTGAGCTCTCCAATTTTCCATCTAGTTCTCTCCCCTCCTTTCTCACACCATCGTTATCTTGCACCCTCTTTGACCAAACATCACTTTTGTGCTCCACCCTACCACAAGAATAACAAAAATTAATCTCATTTTTATATGCTATAGATTGAAAGACCTTTACTCTCCAACTTCAATCCTCAGACCCTGTGACATAGGCTTCTTCTTGCAAGCTTAGCCCTGAAACTCGAGATGGTAACCTCATAAATTTTCACCAAGCTACCTACAATAATAGCAACTGGAGGTAATATTTTTTATGAATTGAATCTAGAGGAAGCCTTCACAATTGAACTCAAGTGACACTTCATCAATGTGCTCAATTTAAGGTCCTATAAAAGGTCTTCTAGAATCAGTGATAGAGGAGCACCATAAAGAAACCATAGACCCTGAAGAAAGGCCTTTACACTCACCCAAATCATCAAAAAAGAAAGAAAAATACCCGAAATTAGATCAACAATGCATACTCTCTGCTTGACTCCCCAATTCCTCATCATCAAAATCTTTTCCATCTTCAAAGGCAGGGTTTAACGAAAAAAAATTACCATACAAACATGCAGCATAGTTTGACTTTATCTTCCCCAGATCGTGTCAGTTACAACCTCAGTAAGTGAACTTTGAATCTTCTGATCCTATTGACCAGACCAGATTCTTCTCCCTCATGCCGCAGCGCTGTATATCAAAAAGACTAGCCTGTGACAACAAACGTCTTGTGAGAGAAGTGCTAACAAAAGGGATACGTTTTGTCGCTATCACTTCTACTATCACCAGATCTCAAATTTCCTTCCATCTATATCCTAATGATGTTTGATTATAGGTCATATTGAACTTAATAGCAAAAACATTAGAAGCAAAGCATCTTGATTGTGGAAGCGATGCTCTAGCTTATTGGTCATTTGGTCTATCTACATGAAAAGTAGCTAAAAGGCTTGAATAGATTCTACATTATTCCCAAGTTCATATTTAGATGGCTGGAAAAGTTTTTTTCCCGAATGAACTTCATTAATCTTGCCAGATTTTAACTTTCAATTATCTGTACTTCAGGTTACATTAGCACATCAATAAGTGATGGCCCTGGATGCTTAATGTTAAGGTGTCCTGATCCATCCTGTGGTGCTGCTGTTGGCCAAGGCATGATTGATCTCTTGTCAACCCATGAAGATAAAGAAAAGTATTCTCGGTATCTTCTAAGATCTTACATTGAAGACAACAGAAAGGTACACTTGTCTTACTGCCTTTCTTATCAAGTGTAAATGTCATTTAAAGAAACAACTAATTTAGGAACATGAAAACTTTACTGAGTTATTGATCTGCAAAATCATCATGAAATCTTTATGGGTGATTTTGCATTTTCTAAATTTTTCCCTGTGCAGACAAAATGGTGTCCTGCTCCTGGTTGTGAATTTGCAGTTGAGTATATAATTGGCAGTGGAAGCTTTGATGTTTGCTGCAATTGCTCATATGGCTTCTGTTGGAATGTACGTATTCCTTGAGTATATACAATTATGTTTTATTTATCTAGTCTCTGTTTGCATTAACTTTCGTGGTTGGTCAAATGCTAACACAGTGCACTGAGGAAGCTCATCGACCAGTTGATTGTGATACAGTGGCAAAATGGATATTGAAAAACAGTGCTGAATCGGAGAATATGAACTGGTAGGTCTTGGCAAGAGCAAATTTTTTCTTCTCTATGTTTTCAATAACTAAAGTTGATCAGTTGGGTATTTTTACTCTCTACAAGAATTTTCTTATTAAAAATTTCAAATCTTCTAACAATTGCTTGGTTCAGTAGTAATACCTCTGGAGGAATTTCTACTAAAGATCATCTGTTTGAATCTATATAATAGCACTCCCACTATTGGGAGGGACTTAACCTTAATGTTCCTGCTCTGAGCAGGGTATTGCCTTACATACAATGTGGGGCAGGGATACTTCATCGTCAAAGACAAAAAAAAATGTCACATCTACCTCTTAAGATATGAACATCAATCTTGGAAGTCTTTGAGTAGATTTATTTTTCAGGTTAACAATCAAAGGAACACAATTTTGAAATCATTTGTCGAAGCTCAGGAGGGCTATCCATTTCCTATCAAAATATATATGCATTTTGGTGCCCAGACCTACTTTACCATGTGAGAATAAGCAATGTTGTGTAATGCTCTTGCTTGCTTGCCACGCTAGTGAACAAACCAAACTTTGATACTATGTAGAAGTTAGTAGAACAACTTAATAATGTCCCAGAACTTCATAGGAATTTAGAATGAGAGCTTGGTACTCACATGTTCCTATCAACTTCCTACTCTACCATGTATGGGTATGCCATGCCTAGTGCCACACCTTGCCTGGGGCCCATCTACCAAATTGTAGATGTTGGTCATTGGCTAGATGTCACCCGTCTCTCGTGATATTAAAATGGACAACTACTAGTGTCAACAAACATAACTAACATCATATACCTCTATCTGGCAAATAAAACAAGTTCCAATGGATAGTACAATTAACGTGACATCTACTCTGAAAATGAAGGCAAACGGACAATGGACCCTAATGTGCAAAGTAGGAATACAACAAAAATAGGAAAATAAGTATAAATAAGGCTCAACAACAAGTATAATTCAACAATGGCAGTAGCAGTTATGCATCATCATATATGCAACAATTTGAATTACAAGCTCATGCAACAGCTAGTTATGTAGCCATTAGTATAGTTACAAGTACATTGCGCTACAGCATGTTGTTACATGAGAGACTGCTATCAAATAGCATATGTGCGGACCTATAACTATTACTCTCTTTCTTTCACATGCAACTGAGAGCAGTACCTCATATTTTATCCTGTATAACTAATGATAATAGCTATTGAAATGTAAATATAATTAAATAATATTTGGTTGTAAATTAAAGATAATTAGTAACATTAATAATATTTCAAATTACTTTAAACATGTTTTTTCCGTCTATTATTAGTAATATCTATTTTTTTTAAGTATTATATTATCTTCAAAAATGAAATATATTATTCACAATATATTTATTATCTAAAATAAATTAGTGGTATTATTAATGTTATTTAACAATATTCAGATTGTTAATTTATTCTTAATACTAATTTAAGATATTTAATAATAATTAACAACTTATTGATGATTTGATTTATGTTAATTATAAACATATTACTTTTATTAAGACTTTGTTATGATATATCAATTTAAAATGATATTAATAGCAACTAATTATATGTAACCTGTTAGAATATTAGTTTAGCTTAGTTAATAATAAATTATTAATTTATAACATTTAACCTCAATCAGATTCGTAATATACCAAATCATCATATATTTACTTTTACATAAGGTAATAATTTATAGTTATATGACCTAAAAACCATAAAATTAGTGCATGGTTTAAAATATGTACCATACCGAATGACATGGACGAATCATATCATTTTGGTAAATTATCAAAACTTGACACTAAAAGACATAGGATATTTTCTCTTACGTCACTTATGCCAATTGTACCAATGAGTGTTGGTGTTGTGTTGACACCTTGGCACATTACAATATGAGTTGAGAGGAATTCAAGTAATGTTTATTATTTTTATAGCTTGTTTCTTTCAAATTCTAATTCAATTGATTATGTAATTTTTTACTTTTATTTTTGTAAGTAAATAAGCTAATTGGAATAAGATTATAGGTGTAAAACATATAAATTCATCTTGACACGCATTGAAGTGAAAAATGAATAAACCTCATTCTAGACAAAATCCGTGAAATTATTTCCTCCATTTATGTGTATAAAAATGACGATAACACTGATACCATTGATATTGTTAATTAACTTAACTAGTGTAGGCAAAATTGGTTCATCCAATCTGAAGATATCCCTTAACTTTAGATAAGGAAAAGGTTCCAAAAGTTTACAGATAATGATTATAAATGGTATTTATTCCTTTCGATATGATACTTAAGTTGTCCAGAAAATTTTTTATTTTCTTTTTTTATGAACCTTGTTTCATTTTGGTGTTGGATCATGCCTTAGTCTTTTTTTGCTTTTCTCTTGCACGTAAATCTATTATCTCATTTGCTTATTTAATTTTTCATGTATCTTTTCTCTCATTTGCAGGATATTGGCAAATTCAAAACCCTGCCCAAAGTGCAAGCGTCCAATTGAGAAAAACCAAGGATGTATGCATATAACCTGCACACCTCCTTGTAAATTTGAGTTTTGTTGGTAAGAATCCTCATGTTCAGAAATCTAGTGTACTCATAATGTCGTCATTCTACCTTGTGCATTTCTTCCACATGATAAATTTTCTTGTAGGCTATGCCTTGGTCCATGGTCAGAACATGGAGAAAGGACTGGTGGCTTCTATGCATGTAATCGCTATGATGCAGCAAAGCAGGAAGGAGCGGTATATTTTTTTTCATCATTTTAGTTGCTTTCTTGCGGCAGGAAGCTTTTAACATTCTTGACCATTTGTATATCTTCTTCCTTTGCGATTGCTTTCAGTATGATGAATCTGAAAGGAGAAGAGAAATGGCTAAAAATTCTCTCGAGAGATACACCCATTACTATGAACGATGGGCGACTAATCAGTCGGTATGTGAGCTTTCAACTCTTCAATCCTTTCTATTAGTTCTGTTCTATTACATTTTTATTTGACAGTTATCCCAAAAGGAACACATGAGTTTGGGTTTGCCCAAATAGTCTATTTTTTCCAAATCATGTACCTTCTCTCTCCGCATACCTAAATTACCCTTCCACAGAGAACTAAATCAGTCATTCTCATTTGCAATTATTCTTATTGTCAAAACTTGCCCATTTTTTAAAAAGTTTATACCACAATGTAAATTTGTAAGATCAAGAGGTATACCAAAATTTTATTTGAATTTAAAACCAACTATCAAGGAGTTCTTTGAAAATTTTCTTCATGGCCCAAATCATATTATATTGCAAGAAAGTTATCATAGGTTTTCTATGTATCTCAAGTAGATTCCATTCTTTTTAAACTCATCTACTTGAGATTCTATAACTGAAGTGTTTTTAGTTCCAACACCATTGTCAATTCTATTACCTTCTCCCACAATACTGTTAGTACTAGAACATTCATCATTAAGGACCTACAGTAGACAACTACAAGACTCTAATGCTTGCCTAGCATTAACTCTTGTTCTAAATCTAATTTGTATCCTTTCAGCACTTATTAGAAAAGTGCTCATAATTGTTTTGCCTCTTATCTCATTTCCCTTTCCCTTCATTTCTTCTTTGGCTTCATATTCTATTCTTAAGGCTGTCTCATAGGCACTCTTACATCCAGTGTGAGGACAAGATATAGTTGAGGAAAGGAGATGGGATATTATATATTGGTGCAATCATCCTCGGATCAAGGTTGTCTAAGTTGACCAAGCTCGGCTCGAGTTTGGATTTCGATGTTTAATCAATATGTTAGTAAGAAGTCAAGTAGATCAAGGTTGACCAGATACTTGATGATGTCAGAAGTCTAATGGAAAGTTGATAAAAGAAAAGTCCAAGTGGGTCAGAGGATCAGACACTTGGTGATTGAAAGACCTAATGGGAGGTTAGGCAAGGGAAAGTTCTAACTGGAGGTTAGGCAGGTAAAAAGTCTACCGAGTGACTAGCCCTAACTGGATGGAGGTTAGGCAAGGGAAGTCTACCGAGTAACTAGTCCTAACTGGAGGTTAGATAAAGAAAGTCCGAACTGGAGGTTAGGCACAGGGAAGTCCAAGTGGGTCAAAGAGGACCAAACACTTGGCATGAGTGGGGAAGTCCCAACAGGTCAAGGGTGACAAGATGTTAGGCAACAATGAAGTCTTGGTAGGTCAAGGTTGACCAGATGCTAAGCAACGAGGAAGTCCCAATAGGTCAAGGTTGATAAAATATTGGGTAACGGGAAGTCTCAACAAGTCACGGATGACTAGATGTTGGGCAGAGATAGTCCTGGTAGGTTGAGGTCAATCATATACCAGGCAAGACTTGAATTCAGGCTTGAAAAGGCTGAATTTAGGGTTACCAATCGATTGATAGGTAAATCCTAAACTTGGAATCCGGGTTTAGGGTTGGGTAATCGATTGGTGCAATAAGTCAATGCATAAGTTTTCTTGCGAAACAGAAGGTTTTGTAATCGATTGAGAGCTAGCTAATCCAATCGATTGGCTCAATCGATTGACCAATTTTCTCGAGCGAACAGAAGCTTGGAATCGATTGGAGTAATCGATTGAGGGCTAAGCCAATCGATTGAGTAGTTTTCTCGAGTGAACAGAAGGGTTCGGAAGCGATTAAGTAAATCGATTGGGTTGTTTTCTAGAGTGAATAGAAAGCTTCTGAATCGATTAAAAGCTAGCAATTGATTTGTATGACTCACAAATCGATTGGTCAGGCGAAAAAGAGCCATTCAGCAGGTTTGAACGGTTGGATCTGATGTGACAATTAATTGGGGATAAGGTCAATCGATTGGAAGATGTTTTTCAGCTCGTAAGCAATCTTAGAAAAGGGGGTTTGTGGAGAGTTCGAAAGTGCCGGTTCTTGATGATTTTGGAGCGAAGTGCTGCTGCATTTCCGAGTCAACAAGAAGCTTTTCCGAGCAACAAGAGATCAAGCAAATAACGTTCTACATTGTAAAGGCGTTTTCGCTTTCGATTGTGTTTTGCTTTCCTCTTCTTGTTGTATTCTTATGTTCAAGCTTGTAAGAGGCTTCTCCCGCCTCCGGAAAGTTTTCGAGAAGGAGAGAGTTCATAGTGGAGTGTGAGTGAGGAGTGAACCCTTGGATTAGTCAGAGGTGGATACCAAGTAAAATCAAAGGTGTTAGCGCTTTGCTTCAAGTTTCCGCTGCAAGTCAAAATCGAAGAAGCGAAGCGAGCTATTCAACCCCTCTTCTAGCTCGCACGGGTCCTAGCATTATATGCTTATGCTATATGGAATTTAGTATTTTTTTCTTCTAACAAATCCATATAGGTTACAAATGTGTATTTATAGTAAAGACATCATCTATAGACATTGTGGATTTACTAAACTTGAAGGCACAAATAGTAGCTAAGGGATATAACGAAGTTTGTGGAGTGGATTACTTGGACACTTTTTCACCTTTATCTAAGATTGCTTCAGTTTCACCATTCCTTTGGCAATGTGTCATCCTTTGCCTTGCCTTCAAGTTCACCTTGATATGGACCCCTAAGCCACCAACTACAATCCAACCAACTCGACTGCATTGAGTTATCCAATGTAACCAAAACAATTTGTTTGTGTTGAGTCACCGAGCTCTCTAAGCTTCTATGTGCATTCTACTAAGCACATGTATACTTGATGCATATTTCAGAAACATGGGTTGAATTTAACTTAAATCTTTGCCAAACACATCAAAATCACAAACCTAACCCCTTGAGATGATTGTTGCACCAACAAAAGATATGTTGGGACACTGAATTATCCTATAGTTGCAAGATTGAACATAGCATTGACAGTGAGAGTAATGAGTTAGTTTCTTGAAGTTTTATGTTGTTATGATTTACAGTTCCCCTTAAAATTGTAGTCCACCTGAAGAGTGCTTAGGAAAAAAGGTCTCTTGTATCAAAATGGACACTACTTTTAGAATTTAGTATACACTGATGTGATTTAGCAATTTTTTTTGCAAATAGAAGATCTGCATTAAGCTATTGCATCCTTTTGAGAGGTAATTTGCAAGGTTTAAAATTTCGACCCGTGCCGAGGTTTCGGTCCTAGACCAGAATGATACGATTTCGGTATCGTATCGTGCCGTGCCGATACGATTTCGGTATTTTTTTATTTATATATAATAATTATTAGATAAATAT
>JBBUKS010000042.1:1801337-1823281 GCA_038050645.1 Hedychium gardnerianum
GATTTAGATTTTATTTCTATTATGTCTTAGTATCAAGCCGAGCCGGCTCGCAATAGTAAGTTTGATTTTCTGGTCGTGTAGATCATTGTTTCTCTTTCTATTTGTATTATTGTATACTCTGCGTGATTGTGTAATACCCGAGTGAAATATTTATTTCATGTTTATACACTGTGTGAATTGTATATACCCGTATTGGATATTTTGCGTTTTAAATATATTATGTATCCAGAAAATTATCCGTCATATAGGAAAGATACTGTTCGATTTTTGTCGGATAAATACCCTCCCGGGACGTGACAGCTAATCAATTATCTTTCTTTTTATCATATATCTTCATAGCCACAAAAAATAAAAAAAAAATAAAAACAAACCACTTACAAATACATATTCTTTACAAACAAATACTAAGTAGATACAAATATTTACATATAAAAGAAACTTAAATGAACCATCTACAGTAAAATTTTGAGTGTCTTTCAATTTAAAATCAATTCGATGATCAACTTCAAATCAATTTTAATTTAAACCAATATAATTTTTATTTTTTATCTAATTCAATTTTAATTCAGAATCCTCACAAAATTTCGTGTTTGACGATTTAATTAATTAATTTATTTATTATTATATATTTTATTTTTTAAAAAAAATCAATACTTAACAAAGATTGATATCGTATGAGAATTATTCATTTTATTGTATCTTTTTGACCAGAATATATCAAAGTAATTGCTAATTATTTTTTAAAAAAAAAGTAGATGAAAGATGATGATATATTTTCTTTTGAGCAAGGACTTTCAAATAAGTATTTGTTCCTTCACGATTATGAGGGTTACCTGAGCTACTTATTTGCTGGGCAGGAAAACTGCCTCTGCAATGACATGAGTTTTTTTGGCCATTCCTGCACCCACAAGATGATTAAGATATATCCGTCCATCTTTCACAGTTGCCGACGAGGCAATTCGATGCATCGGTCCAATATACCATGCTGTGACATTTGCTGTCTCCCAACCATCAAAGCTCTCGATCACCCTAGCAGAAGGGGTGCCGGCGACAACCAGTTTATTCGGCGAAATTAACTCCATGCCGTCCCCCATGAACAATGATCCTCTAACTTGAACCACAGTCACCTCCTCAGTTGCTGTGTTAACTCTAAAAAGATGACCACTGGCAGTGTGTATGACGAGCAAATAGCCATCAGGATGATACACGATGCCATTCAGACCGACAAAGTTGTGGTACCACTCCTTCCTCGGAGTGAAAAGTTGGCTTCTAATGACGGATATCAACTCACCGTTCAATCCCACCTTCCATATTCTGTTTGCCTTTGCATCAGTAACATATGCATTTCCATCTTCATCGACAGCTACATCATCAGCAAATGAACGTTCGCCTATACACCAAGCGATATCACATTACGAATTCAAAATCATAGGATCTCAAAGACTGGTACAAAGGAGATAGATGGAGAATCCAAGTATCAAAAAACAATATATATACTGACCAAATGTATAGCTTACTTGTATTTATGATGTAAGACGAAAGAAACTTGTTTCAGGGTTGTTTTTTTTTTAATTTATGGACCTTGTTATGATTTGGATTTACAGGTAAAAAAAAATTGTTTCATAGAAGATGACTTCAGGCATATCATAACAATAAACTAGAGTTTTTCTAAACCAATTATCTCCAGGAAAATGCAATAAATTTAAAAACAGAAATCAACCTTCAAGAGACAATTACGATTAAACAGCACCAAATGAAGTGACATGGGAACTAACAATATAGGGTCGTGTATTGATTTCATAGATTCTAGTCAAATACTTTATTGGGCATTTTCCTATAGGACGCAGTCAAAGTTATGAAATTCTCAAAAGGCACAATATACTTTAATTTTTACCAAAGGGTGCATCTAATTCCAATACCACCCCTCCCGCCAATAGCTATAACACCAACTCATTTTCTCAAGTATCAGAGCCACAAAAAATGATGTTGAACCTTCAAAATCAGCATCAAAGTGGTGCTAAATCTTCAAAATCAACACCGCCATGTTTTGATTTCTCGAACCTACAACACAGTAATGTTGAACCTTTATATAATAGCACCAAAGTCGTGTTGAACCTTAAATGAGCACCACCGTGTTCTAATTTCTCGAACCTGCAACACAACCTTCAATGAGTTTGGTTAAAATTCATTGATGGCCTTAGCCAAGTTTGATTAGACACAATCCAAGTTTAAAAGGTTTTTGCATTGCCCCTAAGTCCCACCATGCTCTAAAGCGTCAGCTTCGTGGCCTTCTTATTTGTGTAGAGCTTGTTTACAAAAATTCAACTTGTGTGTTAATTGACACAGAGTCATAACTTCATATAGGAGACTAGCTTTCAAAATTCAGCGCTACTTTGTTGTTGGGCTCGAGAAATCAGAACATTGTGGTGCTGGTTTTGAAGGTTCAGCATCACTTTGGTGCTGCACCACTTTGATGTTGATTTTGAAGGTTTAGCACCACTTTATGTGGCTCAGATGCTTGGAAAAATGGGTTGGTGTTATAGCTGTTGGCAAGAAGGGTAGTATTGGAATTAGGTGCGCCCTTCGATAAAAAGCAAAGTATGGTGTGCCTTTTAGAAATTTCAAAACTTTGGGTGCGTCCTATGGGAAAAAGCCATACTTTATTAATCATTCATTCATCATTAGGCAAATGACAAATGACAAATGGCCTCCATTAAATAGCATTATTCAACATGTTTTCAGTTAATTCCAGCATCTCTCCCACGTTAGAGAAAAGATCTGACTGAATACATTAATAAGATCAAAAATAAAACAAATTGCAAAATTAAACCATATCTTTGTTCTCCTTGACTTCAGTAATTAGAGAGGAGAAAAATATAACTTTCTACAACATCAAGTATCTTAAGACAAGCCGATAATTGCTTGGTCTAGTGGTAACGAAATAGATCCTCTGAATTTAACCTCTTTGTTTGAACCTCAAATGAAAGGGGAATCACATGGTCAAAGACAAAAATGGATCATATGGCACACCCTCTATAAGAGTTAACAGGGTTTACACCTAAACAATGATCTTAAACTCTAGACAATCATACATCAAACTTTACATCCTTACAAGGGTGCTATTGGTAGCAGTTTAACCTTATCATTTGTACCTCAAATGAATGAGACATCGCGTGATCAAAGCCAAAAAAGAATCTTATGACACACTCTATGAGAGTTCACAGGATTTACACCTACACAATGATCTTAAACCGTAGGCAACCATACATCACATTGTTTGAAAATGATGTCTTTAGTTTAAAGTTAGCTAATTCAGCATTCCTTGCCTTCTACCTAACATTCTGGTGACATTTGGTTACTTGAACAATTTCTCAGTGCCAATGCAGTGTGTAGCAATAAATTATCACTGTTCTTAGCAGTGAAAATGATTAAAATGTGCTACTGCTAAGAACAGTGATAATTTATAAAGACAAGCACATTTAATCATCCGCCGGAATTATCGTCGCATGTCGATCCAGTAGCGGAAAAGATTAAAATGTGAAAAATGATATTGTTTATGGAGAAAAACCTGGACCACTCAGATGGGTGAGGAAGATGCGGGACCACGATTCGAGGTCGTAGGCCGCCACGGAGGAGGAGCGGCACCGGAGAAGGTCGGCGTAGACCACTAGAACCCGGCGCCTTCCGCTGCCGCGATCGATGGTCATTCCCAGCGACACATTCCCGGCGACGTCAGGATCCGACAGCACGGCCCGCTGCGTCAGGGCGCCCCCGACGGCATGCGGATCTTCAAGGGTTAGCCGGGCGACGCCTCCGCCGAGGAAGGTGGAGGCGAGGAAGCTGCGGTCGACGGGGTCCCACTTGGCGCACTCGCAGATCCAGTCGGGGGTCTGGAAGGTGAAGCCTGAGGCGGAGCGTTCGAGGGAGGCGATGATTGCGAGGGGGACGGAGGATACGAGGAGGAGGAGGAGGAGGGCGGGCGCCCTTGACAACGCCTCGCCGTCTCCGCTGGGAGGGCCGCGGCGGCAGCAGCATCGGCGGCGGCGGCGGCCGGATTCCCAGGTCCCCATGAGTGGTTCTCGCCGGCGGAGATGAGTGATAGAGTGAAGCGTCGCTATTAAAAAAAACAAAAAACTGACGCCGACCGGGTTTGCTCATCCTAGCTAGGAATCTTATTAAATGAAAAGTTACGTCCCCACAATTTCACCCGCCGTTTTACCAGACACCTTCTAGAAGCCGATGAAGGGTATAACAGGACCCCACTTGCTATTATTATTTACCGAACCATCCATTTAAATTATATAAAAAGAGAGTATTGTTAATTCTTTCTAATATATACAAAATAATTAATCAGATAATATTTAATTTAAAATCATTTATCTAATTTTATAAAAAAAAATTATCAATTATTAAAATAAATAAATAAATAAACCCGGGCTTTCTTTCCCATATATAAAATATAATAAAGGATCAAAATAAGAAAATTACTATCCTTTAGTTTCTTCTATAAATAATTATTTTTTATTTATTCAATTCTTAAAGAAAAATTGAGTGCTTTCATTTTTCTTATATATTCTTAAAAAGAAATTATATCAACTTGCAATTTCATATTCCTAAAAATTAAGTATTTCAAACTATTATAAAAATAATTTTTAATTTTTTTACTCTTTTCATAAATAATTATTCTTTGTCTAATAATTACTCCAATAAGAAAATAAGATGAATATGAACGACAAACTAAATAAATCATATGAATTAATTAGGTGAAGGGGCTAAGTTGATCGACTTGATGAGCTAGTTAAACAAATAAATTAGGTGGTTGGTTGAACCACTTGAACCAGTCAAACCAATCTACATCTAACTTTCTAAGTCACTTAACTCATATAAAAAATAATTAAAAAAAAACTAATAGTACATTGAGTGCAAGAAAAAAAGAAAGAAGCTTTTTAAGTGATGATTCCTTAGAGGCAAGGAAGGGGAGGGAAAGTTAATTTTTAAAGAAAATTATTATCTAAAATGTAAATAAACATTTAATTAATTTATTAGAAACACTTGTACCTTGTTCATAGGATTTCTCAACCAATTATGTGAATAGTAATGGTTTCAATTATTTGTACAAAAAGTGTGATGTAAGGAAGTTGGTGAACTTTCCATGACCTATTTATTTTTCTTTATTTTCAACTATGGAATTATGGAAACAATGAGAAGAGATGTCAAAGTAAAAGGTTTTTCCCATCCACTTTAATTTCCTTTGTTCCCTCTACAACTAAGACTAGTGTGGAGATATATAGAAAGGAAAGATCCAATGAAAAACTTCCCTTCATTTCCCAAAGTTGGAAAGATTTCAATTCTCAACATCAATGTATTCAAAATATCTAAACTTGATAGAATAGGTCGTGGCCAAATCTAGCACAACCCAATCATATTGGCCAAGCGGTTTGAGCACGTGCCAAGCATGAATCTTGAAGTCGATGAGCTAAGTTCAAGTAATATGAAAAATGCTATCCTTTCTAAAATTTTACTAAATTGTTGTTACATTTTTAAAGAACATTGAAAGACCTTTTACATGGAGCTCTAGTAGCTTAATGTGTGAAGTAGTAATAGGACGTCCAAATTGTTATCTAGGTATTCACACTTCGATACTCAATTATGACATATTTATAAGAATTTTTCCTTCAAATGAGACACACAATCAAGGAATGTTGGGTTTTTGGGTCACCCATCATGAGTGCTTCTCGATTTATCTTAGCGACCGATGAAATTTTTTTGTGAAATCGAGCCAATCATCCTAAGTTTGTCTGTTGGCTGATTTATTATTTTTTTTTCTAGCACCTTAATGTGTGAAGTAGCTTTTAGTGATCATCGTATGCTCGAAGGAATTTAAATATTTATTTTTATTCAATTATGAGGCGTGATTTGTGATTTGATAAAAAAATATATATATTTTTGTCCTAAGTTAATTATTAAATTGTAAGTGAATCATTATTTTTTAATTACACATTGTTAAAGAATTGTCTAATTATTTTATATAATTGGTAAATTATAATAAATAATCCTCAATGATGAATCAATCATGATATAAGATAATTTCAAAACATGAAAAGTAGTTCTTTATAGTAGAATTAGTAAGTGTTATATTTATTTATGATGATTTTTAACTGATAGGAAGGTAGACAATCTTTCTATCAGAGGTTACTTACAAAATATTTATCTCTATTGAGATTTAAACTCTAATCATTTTATTTGTTTCCCTTAGTGTACCATGCATCATGCTCGTGGGGGCTGTTAAATTCCAATTATAGATTTTGGAATAGATGGAAACTTCAAAATTTCATCATTCAAGGCAACCTAATACTAGTATGTTGCTTTTGATCCATATCAATACAAATTTGGATTTTGATTTCTTGAAAAGTTGAAGATCAGTGAATCTGGACTGCTAACTCTGAATTCCAACTAAATTGGTTGTTGATCTGATGGTAATGCTGAGAAATTTATTACTTTAGCAAATCAGTTATTCATGTTTGTTTCAAATATCTATCTTTTCTTCGTGCAAATATCATCATGACTCTTATCTTGTCTCCATTAGTATCTCCTCCCTCGAGTGATGATAAAAAAATTTAACCTTTAATTTCCATCTCATATCATATTGCAATCTTAAAGATAGATTATCATTTACACCTTGGTAAACCACATGGGACATTTCAACAAATACCAACATCATGCTTTGCAACCAATGTCATATCGATACAAGCTATAACGATATATATGTTCAATCCTTTTCTGAAAGATTTTTTTTTGGTTCCACCAATATTTTTCTACTTCATTTCAGTATATGACACCAACTACATTAAAATTGCTGAATTTTACTAATTCCATTCTCAAATTTAACCGACAGACAAGATGAAACAAGAAACAAGACGACGATGGGAGGGAAATCAAAGATGCTTCGACATCAGTTATGGTGTTCTTGCCCTGGTTTCGCGTTAAGAAGTGGCTGAATAGCCTTGACAACAATTGTCATATTCGGTCGGAAATCAGATTCATATTGCACACAAAGTGCTGCAACTGCTGCAAGCTGAGTATCACAAAGAAAACACAAGACTTTGCTTGTTAAAAATCACTTGCTTTTGCTGAGCAAAAAAAAGAAAAACTTCATGATTGGCATTACCTTAGCGACGGCTTTTGGTGGATAATCGTCAGTTAGTTTCGGATCCACACACTGTTTAACTTTGTCTTCGCTTAGCCTTGGAGTTGCCTGTATCATAATTTGCACATCAGAGAAGAAAAACTACCAACAATGAGTTTATTTGTTGATGAGAATCACCCAAGTGACAAGACTTTGCTGTCCTTTAGGCATTGTGTGATCTACCGGCTTCCTGCCGGTTAGTAGCTCTAAAAGAATGACTCCGAAACTGTAAACATCGCTTTTCTGGGTCAATTGGCCTGTCATGGCATACCTGTAAAGGAATTAGGAAGATCATAATGGCATGACATATCATCATTAGAATCATTCAAGTTCGTTCGACCATATTTAACATGAGTTTACTTTTGTATCAAACAAATAAGAAAATGAAAAGAGGATTAGTCGTCCCACCAAAGACGACCCCAAATGGAAAGGAAAAAAGAAGACATCGTTCAGAATTAGACAGTAAAAGATAATATAAGGTAAGATTGCGTACAATAAACTCATTGCCCTTTTAGTTTTTTTGTTTTTAGGTAAAACAATTTACTCTTGCTTAGCTTTTGAAGTCATGAGATTCAATTGACATATAAAATTTTCAATATTTAGTTGTTCTCGAAAGCCTAGGCTATTCGAAAAATAAGAGAGCAATGTAGATTGGATGGATGAGCTTACTCTGGAGCATGATATCCAAAAGTTCCTAAAACACGAGTGGAATGTAAACGAGCTGCTGTATCCGGAGACTGGTTGGTCAGATTGAAATCAGCAATCTTGGCAGCAAAATCATCGAACAATAGAACGTTGCTCGATCTGACATCCCTATGGACGATCGGAGGCTGAACTTTCTCATGAAGATATTCGAGTCCTCTTGCCGCACCATAAGCAATCTTAACCCTTTCGCTCCAGTTAAGAACAGGCCCCGGTTCAGCCCCTTGCACACCTTTCTTCCCTGTGCCAACACAATGAGTGCATTATACCAGTCTCATCTTCGACAAAGACATCGAAATGTAAGCATTTTGACTACCATGTAAAACATCGTGCAAAGAGCCTTTGCTCGCGAATTGATAAACTAGTATTCGATTATTCGCATCCAGACAATACCCCAACAGCTCTACAAAGAACTCATTCTTGAGCCTTGAAACCATTGATAACTGCATAAAGGGAAACAAGAAGCAATCAACTCGAATGCAAACAAAATGTCGACTTCATGGATCTCGATGATTAGTTTTTCGATTAATATCAGAAATTCAATCCAAATATTTAAAGAATTTTTTTTTAAAAAAAAAATTGATAACCTGCGCAGCAAATTCAGTATCTGGTTCATTGGATGCACTTGGGTCTAGCTTTTTAATGGCAGCTTCTTCCCCTGTTTTGAGGGTGGCACGGAAGACCCTGCCATAGGATCCTTCTCCAACCAATGCCTTGTCGCTGAAATTGTTCGTCATATGGCTGAGCTCAGAAAACGGTATCGCCGGAATCTCGATCGGCAGGACCTTCGGCGGGGCTCCTCCACCTCTGGCTCCACCTGGCCCTCCTCTGGGGTCTCTGTCTCGACCTTCATTTTCATTGTCCAAAACAGAAGCAATCCAAATCCAGCTGTTAAATTCGACCACGAATCCGGAGAAGGGGAATTCAGATTACCTGGAGCATTGCGGTTGGGTGGGGCGGGATGCTGGCTGACCGGAGGGCCATAGTTATCCTCGTCGGTTCCTCCGCAGCACAACATGATCGGAGAAGTCTTGCCGGAGCGCAGAATGCCCACGAAACGCTGTCAACGTCCTGTCCCCTGCATCAACCAACTCGATTCTGCCCCAGTTCACCGTTGCCTCGGTTAATATCAAATGGCGGGGAATTGACATTGAAGGGAGAGACTAACCGATGAGATCCGAAGGCGGGTGGCGGGTGGCGGGTGGCGCAAAGCTCCAGTCCGGCAACGACGACGATGTGGTGGAGAGGAGGAGGAGGGGGATTGAGAGGGGGAAGGGAAGCGAAGGGGCCGTTGAGAGGTGGTTATGTTTCGCGGGAAAACCGCGGGTATTAACGGACTATGAAGTGGGAAATGCGTGCATGAGACGTGCCTGCGCGTCGCATTTCGCTGGCACTTTTCTATTCTAGAAAATACTTGCATGATTCCATTTGTTAAAATAGATAAATAAATAAATAAAAATTTAATATTTTTTTAAAAAAAAAGTAAAAAAAATAAGGAAAAGGAAAAAATTTGTCGACTCAGACAAAGCAACGCGTTGTTGCCACAACGTGCCTTCTTAATTAATTTTATTTGTTTTTGAGTACCAAACTGCCATATGTTAAAATATATTCTTCGATTCTCGTTTTTTTTTAAAAAAAAAAATGTCATTAATCATAAGATGACCAGACAATTTATATGTCATTGAGACTGGTCAAACCTTAATTTCATTCTCAAAAATATCAAAAATAGAAGCATTTCTTTCATTCCTAGGTTCAACTTAGACTAACTTTGATGTATGTTGGATGGTTTGAGTATTACCAAACCAAACATGCCTTAAGAATTGTAAATGAATCCGGAGTTCATGAACAAATTTACTATTTAATTGAATAAAGTCAATAATAAAATATATAAATTAAACAAGAATATCGGTAAACTTACAATTTAAATATATTTATTAGTTCATATAAAATTTTATTATAAATTTATTTCTTAATTTTTTATTTAAATAGTAAAAAATATAGTCATTTATAAATTTTAGAATCTTACATTATTCATAAAATATTGAAAATAAAAAAATAATATAACTTTATACATTGAATAAATATTTAACTTAATTTATAAACACGACATTGAGTTTGATAAAAAGTTCGACCTTGGCTTGATAAGGTTCTTAATGAACAAGTTTAAATAAGTTGGACAAGTAAATAAATAAATTAGAACATGGCTAAGCTTGCCTCAGCTTGTTTACTTCTCTACTTATCTTAGGTTCCACTTAAGCATTAAGCTTGACTTCTGTTTTGTGCTAGGTCAACTTTGGTTCAACTTAAGTATTAATCAACTTTGTTGGTTAAATTTAGGATTGTAAATGAATCAAATATTCATGAACAAATTTAATATTCAACTTGGTAAGAGTTTATTTATATTTGTTTAATATACACAAGATGAATTAAACAAACAAGGTTTGAACAACTCGTTAAACTAAACAAACAAGTTTGAACAACTCGTTAAATTAAACAAATAAACTTGAACACATATATATTCAGCTCGTTAATGTTCATGAACAATATTCACGAACCATGTTCATTAATAAAATTCTTATCAACATGTTAAATAAACAAAAATAAAATAAAATAAATAATTAAATTTGAATTAACAAGCTTAATAACCAATCAAACAAGTTTGAATTGAAAGTTCGATAACATCTAAATGAATCAAGCTCACACATAGCTTGAATTGAGAGTTTGATAACATTTAAACAAACAAAACTCAAGTCAAACTTTAAACAAGTTCAAACTCATAAAAAATAAATCAAGTCCAATTTGAACAATCATTTCAAAGATTTAGTTCATTTTAGGCTCGACTCATCTCAGTTATCTTATCAAACAAGCTTGAACACCTCAAAACTTGATTCGGCTTATTTACAGTCCTAATTAAACTAAGCTAATTTAGCTAGTCACTGACCTATTTTAGTTCGATCGTTTATTGATCAAAAATCATATTACAATAACATAGTAACCTCGAATGCTTTTAATGAAATCAAACGAAACCGCCACTTACGAGAAAAACTAACCCTAGCATATCCAATGTAACAAAACACTTGCACCTATCTCACGACCCTACTCATCGTTAGGGGACTTTTCGTAAACATATTTAACATAACGCGACATCTTACCGTGCCTTGATTGTGAACATACAAGAATCTGATCAGCCTCTTGAATGATAAACTGAAATGTGTTCGAACTCATAGTGCAAACAACATCCATCTCAACTTACTTTATTTTCCTTCATAAAAAAGCACATTGCTTAACATGAAATTAACTATAAATGACCAGGAGAAGGATCTAAATCTCCTTATTAGATCTCTCCATCCCACAGCTCTTCGACAGTTTTGTAAGGCCCATCCTCTGATACAAACTCTAGAGCTGGATGAACTTTGCGTTGAGGAATCTGACTAATCTTTTGCTTCTCCTCCTCCGTCAACTTCCAATCGAAAATCTCCAAGTTTTCCTTCATCCTCTTCTCATTGAAGCTCTTAACAACCATGCAGTCTCCTTGCTCAAGCAGCCATCTCAAGCAAATCTGCGCGCAATGAAGACTTAAGTTTCTAAATTCAACTTCATTGGAGATGAGAAATACAGATTCAGTTTATTTCAAGCAAGTGTGAAGTAGATCCTATGCTTACCTATTCATTGTCGAGATCGATTAACTAACCACTTAGCTCGAAACCTCAAGCTGTTATTGTGGTCTACGAGTATATCTCCATGAATCTAAAAACACTTCTTGCACTGGATTGTTTGGCCTATGTATCGAAACTGATAACGTTCGAGATCACGCATACCTGAGCGATAGTTTTGCCTTTGTTTTTCGCAATCTCAAGCAAGACATCACATTCCATGACCCAGTTTCTGCCCCAGTAAGTTCCATTTGCTCCCAAGGGCGAGTAGGCACAGATTTGAATCCCCTCGGCCACACAGAATTCTCTCAGTTTCTTTTGCTGCCAAACAGGATTCACCTCCACCTTTATCCACAGAAATCAAGTTCCATCATTGTCATTTCTAAATTCAGCCAAAAATGAGGGGGGGAAAAAAAGGAGAATTATCGAACAAACGATGCACCTGGTTTATTGCCGGAGGAATTTTTGCAAAATCGAGCAGTGCTTCCAACTTCTTGCAAGTGAAGTTGCTGACACCAATGGACTTTGTTAGGCCAAGGGCATGGCACTCTTCCATGGCTTTCCACACTGAGACAAGGTCAATAGGAAACAGCTCCCATTTAGGTTGATCTGAGTAATCTTTTGTCGGGTTCATGGCTATAGGCCAGTGTATTAGATAGAGATCAAGATAGTCCAGCTGAAGCTTCCTGCAACAAATAAAAATGCTATCATAATTCAGTATCAGATCAATTGAATGCATCTAGAGAAGTTAAATCATAGCATCTACTACAA
The DNA here is from genome assembly GCA_038050645.1 of Hedychium gardnerianum. Lineage (NCBI taxonomy): Eukaryota > Viridiplantae > Streptophyta > Magnoliopsida > Zingiberales > Zingiberaceae > Hedychium > Hedychium gardnerianum. The sequence goes on from JBBUKS010000042.1 coordinate 1,813,650, forward strand.
CCAAATCATGCATCTATTAATGCTTTGAGTTATAGAAAAAGAGAGTGTTCGTAGATAATACTACTTTTTGTTTTTTCCTTCTACTGTTACAAACAAAATTTGCATGATATAAAGCAGAACAGAGAAGGTTTGAGGAGGAGGATGCCTACTGAAGGCTCTTCTTGAGGGCGGGGAGGACGAGGTCGGGGCTGCGGGCGTCGGTGCACCAGAGTTTGGAGGTGACGAAGAGGTCGTCGCGGGAGCCGATGAGGCCGGAGCGAAGGGCGTCGGCTATGGCCTCGCCGAGCGGCTCCTCCGACAGGTAGAGGGAGGCGGTGTCGAAGTGGCGGTAGCCGAGCTCGATGGCGTGGAGGATGGCGGAGCGGGTCACGTCGGGGCGATCGCCCCACGGGAAGGTAGCAGTGCCGAAGCCGATCACCGGCATCGCCTTGCCGCCAACGGTGCTCAGACGAACTGCTGCGCTGGCGCTGGACATTTTAGCGGTCGACGGCAGTTGCAATTGCCACTTTTTGACGATTTATCACGAGAGGAGGAAATAGAAATTATTTTTTTAATTAATTATTATTTTTGTATATTACTACTATGAAGAAAGTGTAAAGACCAAAACACGTGAGCGCATGCGTCATCGTGCTTGACCTTTTGTCAGTCAGTTACTGAGATTGACGTACGAACTAGTAACAGTGGAACAGGAGCCTCAATCAGATAAGATCCATGCCAAAAAGATTCCTCCATAAGATTTCTATAAATATTGTGCCCTTGTCGTCACATGGCTCGTTGATTAGCTGCTTCACATAGAAGTTTTTCCCTACGAAGATTTAGGCCACCCTTCTCTTTCGACTCAAAGTCTTTGCACTTGAACTACGTTTGTCGAGGACCGATTAGTGGTTCTCTCCTTGGTTGATAGTGCTCATGGGATCAACTTGATGTTTTTCGTAAGATTTGTTGTAGAGCTTGTAAGGGATAAGCGAGATTAAACTTCTTGCGACTTCATTTCATCAGCATGTGACCACATCGAAACTCACCTCAAAAATGCAATGCAAAATATGCTAAGAGGTAAGTTTGTGAATAGCTGGGGCCTTGGCACGGAAACGCTTCATTTTATTCCAATGACAGTTCCTCTAGGTCATGAAGATCAATGTTGAAAAAAGATTCATTATGCCACTATACGATGGCCTGGATAGGACGGCGTAAAAAGGAGCTTTCGTAGAAAAGCTCCGTGCTGACTCCCTTAACATGGTTATCATAAGATTTACCACGAGCACAGGATGATGAAATAATCTGCAGATTCAAAACCGAGAAGCAAGCAAAAAACATAGATAAGTATAAACAGTTGGAAATTTTGGTTACCTGAGACGAGAAAATATGATGCCTCCTGTGCTCTTTTGCACAAACCTTAGCAGAATGTAGTTAAAACTTGCCGACATTTCTAGGCCTCGATGATAATCACATCATATACAACAGAACATGGACATAAGGCATCACTCTACATTCTGACTTCATCTTTTAAGACATCATGAAAGGAGTAAGATTACAACAAGGCTCGATCACAAAGAGCAGACGCTGGATCCTACTGTCACAAGAGAAACTAACAGGCACGATGATGGAATATTGGAATGAGATTTCAAGCTTGAATCCACCGAAGCTTTATCCGTGCACTCTTGGATCGTGAAGCTGTTTTAAATACTACTGGTCTGATACCATTTCTGTGCATTAGCTGATGACTCAGATGGTTTTCTCTAAGAACAATTCAAGAAGATATTGGTTCATAAGGATAGGAAAGCCATGGATGTTTGAGTGCCTCCAAAGCGCTTGGTCGCTTCTTTGGGTTCACTTCGAGAAGATGTGCAATAAAATCAATGAAACCTTGATCGCCCATTGGCAGTCGGTGACGTAGTGATGTTTTCTTTGGAATCAAATATTCCAGCCGATTGGTTTCCTGACAAGACAAATGTAGTTAAATTCACTTGTTCAAGGAATACTTCTCTTCCATGAAGGCATGGCATCAGACAGGGCACAAGCTAAGCTGACAACATTAATATAACACAATGGCATCTAATTGAATGTACAATGGTATTAAAGAAAGGCCACAATGGGATGTATCTTTCCAAGGCTAATATTGAATGGCAGCTGTAAAAAGATCAGCAAGAGTTTGTTAATTGCAAATGATCAATTGCTGAAAAGCATGCATCATTATTGGTCCTATATTGCAACGATCTGGTGGGCAGATGATCTAGTCATACAAGAACTCTATTGTCCTTAAATCTTGGATAATCAAATTATGGGCGTTTTCACATTTTCTATTTTGATTTTTTCAAGTTAGAATGCATCATAACCAGTTCATATAGAAAGTCAATGCACTAGATAAAATCACTATAGAACAGTTTTTGGTAAAAAAAAACAGCTATCAGAGATCTCAAACCTGGTTCCTCTCGTATAACATGTGGTTCTTTGTAAAATACTTGTACGTATCATGTCCCTTCGCAAGCATCCCTTGATCAATGGGACCAATGATTCCAATGACACGTGCTAGTAATGTTGCAGAAGAGTCATTTTGGAAGAGAACCTGCAGATGTAGGGATTCAATAGTTACTAAACAAAAAGACCCTTAAGGTGACAAAACAAAAGAGCATTACTATTATGAACCGGTAAATCAAGAAAGAACAGACTGGTCTGTTTAATCTAGTCTTTGAAGAGTTGATGAAATATAATAGGCAGACGCAAACTAGAGAAGATAGAAAAAGATCTTTAACTTGTCAACATGTTTTATCTGAAGCAACTCAGCAAGACAGCAGCAAATTTATGAAAAGGGTAAAAAGTAATCCTTCAAAAAGAATTGCATAACATGCACAAATGTAAACTATGACAAAGCACATCATTGCAATAAACTCGGTCCAACAATAAGTTTAATATTATTATGTACAAGCTGTGCAAATTCAAGATTGATGTTTAATGGCTTGCCTAATCTTAGGTTGTGTTTTCTTTGAGCGAGAGAATGGGAGAGAAGGGAAGAGAGGAATAGATGGAGAATGAAGGAAAAGTAAATATATCCTTTTGTGCTTGCGATTCCTTTTGCTGTGTTTCTTTAGAGAGATGGGAAAAAAGAAAGGGAAAAAAACTCAATATATCTTCTACCTCCAACCACCATCCTCTTAAGCTTGAGGTGGCCAACAGAACTTCTCTGATGCCTAACACGCTCAAACTTGATTTCTGCTACATTTTAAACTTGATTTCTGCTACATCCATCCAACAACTTGTATTCCTCTCATTGACACCTGGATGCTCCAAAGCTTGTAAGTGTTTCTATTAGTGACAGTTACATCTCCATCCACTCAGGACAAAAGCAAGGGGTTTTGCAACCACTAGAGTCTTGTAAATCTCATCAACAAGATCCCAACAATGAATATCTCACCATCAATGGAGACAGGTACCATAAATCAACTCGGAACTGCCTAAAGAGGAAAGATCTGTTGCATAAGGAGGTCGAAGGGCTTTGATATCATCTTCCAAATTATTCATAAACTAACTTGGACAAAATCAAAATGAGGCCAAGGCTACTCTTTTTCCCTCCAATTTCTTAACACTCTAAGCTTCCCTCCAAGGAATCAACAAATTAGAACTTCCCTACTATTTTCTTTTTCCTCTTTCTCCATCCCCAGTAAATAAAGAAACACAACCTAAGCTAAGAAAACATTAGTACCACAATAACAAAAAGGGTTCACTGCAGTCAAATCTCTTCAAGGAAAATAGGTAAAGAGATTATGAGCCTGAAAATAACAACTCAATTGCAAAATTGATTGAATGAATAAAAATCTTGAAGGAAACAAATGCTATATACAATTTGGAACTTACACTTCCAGTGCAAAGTTCCGCCAAGATGCATCCAAGTGACCATATGTCTATCTTTTTATCATATGGGAGACCTAAAATAACTTCAGGTGCACGATAAGATCGTGACTGTACGTACGAGCATAAATGATCTGTTTCAAAACAGCTACTGCCAAGGTCGATGACCTTAACTTCACACCTACTGTAGCTCTTCACCAATATGTTCTCAGGCTTCAAATCACAATGAATAAGACCAAGTCCATGCAGAAACTGAAGTGCTTCTAGGCATTGAATGGTAATGGACTGTAGCCTTGGCATTGTGAAATAAACCTCGCCTCCAGATTCCCTATTGAACTTATGAAATTCATATAAATTTGCTTTGAGAAGTTCACAAACTATCAACAAGTGTTCCTACAGATCAAAATTATCAATCAACAATATCAAACAATATTTTAAGTTCTAGGCACAGGAATTGTCAAAGAATACCAAACTCCAATATAATCCAAAAAACAGAAATGTACAGTAGACATTTTACAGGGTCAGAACTTATAAGAATTCTAACGAGTTCAGAGTCCAAAATTATTGTCTGAAATTGTCCACCATAGGCTAATTTTCATTTTAATAACTTCCTGATTCTTATCAGAAGTCGAAGAGATAAAATGGCATTCTGATTGATGCCAGTGCTTAATTTACCAGTTATGGCATTATGTATTTTGATATTAGCAACAGAGATCAATTAGGACAGGTAACAGTGTATAAATTCTGAGCTTAAGTTGATTGACTGAGAATTTTGAGGTATTGAAGGTGATTTATCCCAAGTTGCCCTCTAAGATTAAGTATATGCAATACATACATCGTAACATCCTGACATGCACATTCACATAGAAAAGTTGAATGCATGTTCTCATCCTTGTGATTAGATCCATACAACAGTAGTACTTTGGAAATTTATTCTATCTTTCTACATGTTTTTCTTCTTTTTTTTCATAGGCAAAAAAAATAGTGTTACAAAACTGAAATTCTTTCTTTTTGAACTACATCTAGATCTAAAAAGATATCAGATATGCATATAAAATGAATTTTCTTCTGGTGTAAAACGATCAATCTTTCAACCATGAGCAAGTTTATTTGTATTTTCCATTTTCTGTGTCTATATGTGTAACTAACAAATCTTTTTTTTATGAATCAATAAATCTAAGCTATCTGGAATTTCTTTCCTTGTTTTTTTCTTAAAAATCAGTGAAAATTTGTTTCTTATCTTCTTGGAAAAAGATAAATCAAGATACTTCTTCTATTTTTGGAAAAAAAATTAATCAAGACACAAAAGATCTGCTAATCTGTTTCAGAAAAAAAAAACAAATATAATCACTTCAAGCAATACATAATTGCAATTTTGATTTAACAATGTTGTACTAATCCTCACAAGGTACCAGAATCCAAGATTAGAAATCAGGATGAAGATATACAACACTGAAGATCAAATTTCACCATTCATCAGAAATACCTTAAAAGAATGACCATGTGAAGGACCAAAACAAGATCTTTAGGCATAAAAGAGCATTGTGATCAACATGAATACCCACTAACAAGGCAATTGTGGACAAAAGCATCCTTCACACTTTTGCTTCTTTCCAATAATCCAATTCTCAAGTATTGCAATTATACAAGATACACATTAAAATGGAGAAAATAGTAGCAGATACCAATCAAAATGAAGTGATAAGTCTGTTTTTTTTGTTGTATGAAGAAGCTTATTGCCAAAATAGCATGTTTATATTGAAATAAAATACTAGATGCTCTGAAGTCTGAAGAACCATAGCTAAACCACCAACAGTGTGAAATTTGAATGTGATTAAGCATGATTAACAAACTGGAGGGATTAATAAACAACCAAATGTTCATCATTTTCATATACCTTGAAGTATTAACAATTATAAGATTAATATAGCAAAATCCAAAATCATACTACTCCTTTGTTTCTTCCCCAAACAAAACCTCCATTAACAATTATAAGGTTAATATAGCCAAATCCAAAATCATAGTACTCCCTTGTTTCTTTCCCCATACAAAACCTCCATGTATACCTTTATATTCCCAGAGACTCCCTACATGCCCACTTAAATCACCTGCAAAGATAAGTATTTCAGTATAGGCATATCTTATATAATTCCATCTAGGCTCTTCAAAAATTCCTAATGATTTGATCATTCAATCCTTCTTGAGGTGCATAAGCACTTCCAAGGTTTGATATCTCATTTCCAAAAATCAAGTTCAGCACAGGATTCTATCTCCATAGCTCTTAACTTTGCCAGCTTCTTCATTTTTGCTTATAACTTATCTATTATATTAGATTTTAAAACATATATTACCTTCTTCTCTAGCCTTTTCTTTTAATACATTTCGCTTTGTTGGAAAGATGGCAACTATTTTAGGATAGTTGATCATGAAAATCCCTTGATACGGGAATTTAGTTTAGAAATAAAATATTTTAATTTATTCTTTTATATCTTTTTGGTTTCTATGCATAATCGGTGTACAATGTATATATACTCATTATTGTGCATAATGAAAAAAGAGAGAATTTGATATCAGAGCTCTAGGATTTTGTGCCTCTGAGATTTTCTTTTTTGAATCTTCATGGCCAAGTTTTTGTCCACTCTTTCTCGGCTTTCATTGCCGATTTATTATTAAAGAAATTTATTGAGAAAGATCAGTGTATGATTTTTTGTTAGCCTAAATGCAGAATTTGATGAGTCTGGATTCAAATTCTTGGCAAGGAAGATGTCCGTCACTGAATGAGGTTATTGCATTGATTCGGGCTGAGGAGAGTCGAAGAGGCATTATGCTGGAACTAGTGACAACTGAAGGATCTGCCATGGTTTCACAAGAGAACATCAATCGAAATAAAACCAAAGAGACATCCCAAAGCAACCCTCGAGATAAACTTTAGTTGTAGCAACAACTAAAGTTTAAACTTTAGTGCACCTACTGTAAGAAGTCAAGACATACCAAGGATCATTGCTGGAAATTGCACATGGCAAACCCACTACTTCATGCCAAAAATGGGATCAGCAGGGTGGACAAAAAATTCAACAATATGATCATCAAGTTTCCTCCATAAAAGTCATTCCACAAAACTTGACCCAACAACCTTCTACAGAGAATACTCCCGGCTACTTTAGTCAGGCTGAGATTGAGAAGCTTTATTAGGGCCATTAGAGCGGGCCAGTGACTCTGTTCATTAGCATTATTTGGTAAGTCTCTTTCTCATGGATTAGATGCCTTAGACTGATTTATACAAGACTCTTGGGTTATTGACTCAGGAGCTATAGATCACATGACACCTTCCTCAATCCATTTTACAACATATTAACCATGTCCTAGTAATAGAAAATTTATTGTTGTTAATGGTTTTGTTACCACGGTGGTTGGTGTTGCTCACATTCGGTTGAGTCCATCCTTGTTATTAAAAGATGTATTTCATGTTCCAAAATTGTCCACTAGTCTCCTGTCTATTCACAAACTAACTCGTGATATGAATTGTAATGTTTTGTTTTATCACTCTCAATGTATATCTTAAGATCCGATTTCAGGAAAGAGGATTGGACTTGCTAAGAAAAAGAGTGACCTCTACTATCTCAATGCATCTGCCATATACTCGCCTACTGTCAAGCATGTTTTCTCAGAGTCTTGTTTTTATGTTTCAAATAATGATCTCATTTGGCGTCAACATTTCCATCTTGGTCATCCTTCATTTACTATTTTAAAAACAATATTCCCTTCCTTGTTTAATAGTGTTAAGGTTGAAGATTTTCATTATAAGGTATGTGAATTTGCCAAACATAAAAGGTTTCCTTTCCAATGAGTAATAATAATTCTTTCCCTTTTATTTGATTCACACAGATATATGGGGCCCCTCTAGAATTCCCAATATAGGAGTTCGGAGTCTTGTGGATCCCTCTCAAACATAAACCGATGTAACCACTATCCTACAAATATACATAACCAATTTCTTTCACCATATTTTCTACAAGAAGAGATAATTCATGAGTCATCTTGAATAGATGTTCCTCAACAGAATGGGATTGGTGAGAAGAAAAATGGACACTTACTTGCCACAATCCATGCTATGCTCTTCCAAAATCGAGTTTCAAAATCATATTGGGGGAAGCCGTGCTTACTGCAACCCACATTATAAATCAACTCCTTTCCAAAGTCTTGGGCAATCAAATTCCTATGCAACTCCTCTTTCAATTTTATCCTAATATTCGAACCACAAATAATCTCACTCTTCGAGTCTTTGGTTGTCCTGTTTTTATTCATGTGTCTAGCCACAACAAAGGTAAATTAGATCACGAGTAATCAAATGTGAATTTGTCGGCTATTCTCCAGCATAGAAAGGCTATCACCCACTTACACAAAAAAAATTATATATCTTGTTGATGTCACTTTTGAGGAAAGCGAATCATTTTTTTCTCAACCTTATCTACAGAGGGAGTTTGGCTTGATTGTCTCCATAAGAGCCATCCCTACAAGAACCTGATCCAATGCAAGTCCAAAACCCAACTTCTACTCCTGAAAATGACGTATGCATAAACCCAATTTCCTCTCCTACTTCATCTATTATAATTTACCTATTTCCTTAAGAAAAGGGATAAGAGAGAACATTAAATATCCACGATATCCATCGACCAAATCATGTATTTTCACAATTTTCTTCATCTCACTTAAGTTTCTTAGCAAATTTAAATGTCATCCCAATTCCTAATTCGTTATCTGAGGCTTTATCTAATGAGAAGTGGAGAGAAACTATAAGAATAGAGATGGAGGCACTTGAGAAGAACAAAACGTGGAAAATCATGAAAGTGCCACAAAATGAAAGAGCAGTGGGATGCAAATGGGTGTTTATTGTCAAGTACAAATCAAATGGGTCACTAGAGAGATACAAGGTGAGATTTGTTGCTAAGGGCTACACACAAACCTATGGGGTGGACTATCAAGAAACATTTGCACCGGTGGGTAAAATGAATACAATGAGGCTTCCATTGTCCTTGGTCGCAAATTTGGATTGGGATTTATAGCAATTTGATGCAATAAATGCCTTCCCTCATGGTGATTTAGAGGAAGAGATATATATGGAGATTCCACTGGGCTTTGAGGGAGAGATCAAAGGGAGCATGGTTTGCATATTGAAAAAGGCATCATATGGACTCAAGCAATCTCCAAGATTCGGTAGGTTTACAAGGTGATGCTCAATATAGAGTATAAACAGAGTCAAGGGATCATATATGATTCATCAAGCACACGACTTCAGGGCGAGTTCTGCTCTTCTGGTGTATGTTGATGACATAATTATTATTAAGAACGATGAAAAAAAGGAGGCCTTGAAAAATTGTTTGACAAAGGAATTTAAGATCAAAGACTTGGGGAGCTTGAAATACTTCTTTGGGATAGAAGTAGCTTAGTCTCGGCAAGGTATCTTCATTTCCCAACAAAAGTATGTGATTAACCTCTTGAAGGAAACTAATAAATTATCATGTGAACTTGCTTCAACTCCGATTATCCTAATCACAAACTTGGAGAAGTGAATGATGATAGGGTAGTCCAGGCCCGGCTCAAGGCATAGGCATGCCTAGGGCCCCAATTGTATTAGGACCTATTAATATTAATTAATTACAACATCTATATATTAATATTAATTAATGAAGTGCACTTGTATAAATGCAATGCTAATTCATTAATTGCATGATTTCACTGCTAAGAATTAATTAATTACTGTAATTAATTATAGTTATCGATTCCACTTC
>JBBUKS010000042.1:1830679-1867786 GCA_038050645.1 Hedychium gardnerianum
GGTTACATATTTGCTAGCAATCAGGGCTCCCTTCAGGTGTGAGCTAGTCGTAGCATCTCAATTGCATGTATGCTAGTAATCATGGCTCCCTTCGGGTGTGAGCTAGTCGTAGCATCATGGAGATGCCTGTGCTATTGATCTGGGCTCCCTTCGGGTGTAAGCTAGTCGTAGCATCATGAAGACTCATGCTTCTTGTCGATCGTGTCTCCCATTCGTGGTTGAGAAAGTCGTTAGTGATTGAGATATATTACACGTTTATCTTTAGGTTGTTATACCCTGGGTTGCTCATGAGACCAGTTGTGGCAGAGCGTTTCTCATGAAGCCCGTAGCTATCTTAGCTACTCCCTGTCTACCCACGAGACTAGTCGTGGCAGAGCATTTCTCATGCAGACAGGGACCCTGACATTTCGGACTACCCAAGAGACCAGTCGTGGTAGAGTGTTTCTCATGCAGTCCATAGCTGACGAGTGAGATCTCTTGGTCACATATATATATCTTGTGATGGAGCATTGCTCTCACATATGGTGATTTATTGTGGTGGAGCGTTGCTCCCACATATGGTGATTTATTATGGTGGAACATGACTCTGACATATATTGATTGTATTATGATACTTGCACTAATACATGCATATGAGATGTTGTACTCATGATATTCATTACATGTTACTACTCATGATACTGTGTGTAGTTAAATGGGGTGATTGTGTAGTAGATGAATACAAGTGTACTGCTAGTTGGTGAATATAATTTTCTTGTGAGACTGTATATCTTTGAATCTCTGTATACTTTATTGTTCATGCACTATCTTATTATACCCGCTGAGTATCTCTTTTGTACTCACCACCCCTGTCTTCCATTATTATTTCCAGGTTAGCAGACACGTTGTTGATTGGGTCGCTTGGAGGACATCAGCCTGCGCCGTCCCATTCCCATCGAGCTACAATTTATTTCTATTTTGTTTTGGTTTGTGTTTGCTTCCACATCTATTTATTGTATGCGTTGTAATAATTAAGTCATATATGAACTTTTGGGTTTTCTTTATTATGTATTTAGTGTCTTAAGTTGGGCCGGCTCACAGTTAAGTCTTTGGATTTTAGGGTCGAGTAGACCTTACATTTTCTTATTCTGTTTGATTATTATTATCTATTCTGCGTGGTTGTGATTGGTTTGAGTTTTGTGGACTCATATCATGTTGTATCTGTGATTGTCACTAGGGGTATCGTCTGTTTCGACGGGCATGTGTACCTCCGGGGCATGACATGTGTAGAAATCAAAGTCAATTAAATTAAAATATGAGAAGAAGCTGAGTTGTTTTGATTATTATAGATAATTTTTACCACCAAATCATAATTTCAGAAGGAATAAAGAATAATTTACTAAGAATAGAATTGAAAGAATACCTTCTCCATTGAGATAATTGTCACACCCCAGGAGTATACTTATCCGTTGAAAAACGGACAGCACCTCCTCTGTAACCGTCACATATCCTGGCTACATAATCATCAACAACTGATAATAAACACAACCACGCAATAATATCCACAACTAACCTAAACAAAATAACAATAATAAGTAAAATCACTCAACAATAGAAGTAATATATGACACAAGCCCACATGGCTTAAAACCATCTACAATAGTGTAAGTCTACTCGACTTACACACTCAAAACAGAATAATGTCCAAAGTAACAAAACCAAAACCAATTTTGATATCCAACAATCAGAAACCAATTTTTTATTACAATGCAAGAATGAAAACTCAGCTAATAAATCCAAATGAAAGAGTAAAGAGAAAGTACGAAGCAAAAAATGATAACACCCTCAAGGTGCTATGGGACAGACGGACGAGATCTCCAGCGATTCAGGTAGTGTCTAACTACTACCTAAAGAAAATAAACATACAGGTGGTGAATTCAAAGTAACTCAGCGGGTAAAGAAGAATAGTGCATGACTAATATAGATATGGAAACAAATGTATACAGTCTCGAAAAGAAAAGTACCAACCTGATCAAAGGTACAGTCATAACGAAAAATTACTTAAAACAAGTCTGATCCACTAGGTGTGAAATAGTGATCAAAAAATAATACAGAATCTAAAACAACATTACTCAATACTCAGTAGCATCAATAAAATAGCATAAATCCTCTACAAGCAAGAAAAAGACAACCAATGTATTAAGTCACCATATAAGGTCAACATACGTCCAAATGTGAACAAATCCACAATAATAATGCACATGCAAGTGCAAAATGCATATGAAATGCAAAGTCACTCCTACTCACCACTTCAGCCATCACTACATCAATGTCATCGAATGAGTAGAACCGTGACTACTGTACACACTCCATACAACCACTACTCTCTAGTGGAATGAGTGGACAGGATGACAAAGTAGCTATCTAGCTACATCATAAGAGATCCCTGTCGACATACACTCCATACGACCACTATCCATGAGTGGTTGAGGTAGCTCGACCCGAGATACTGCACACACTCTAGCCATCACTACTCCGAGTGACCAAGCGGGCAGGAAAATATGACTAATGACCCTCTTACCCACAAGGGATACATAGTCATTAGCATGCAGGAAAAATGAAATGCTGCTATGAGCATGAAGAAACAAAAACATATCACAGATATAATCAACTCCAAATGATAATATCACAAGCATATCCGACAACATATATCCGTAAACGTGAATGTACATAAAAATTAGCAAATGACTACTGATCCATATGAGTAGCAAATCGAGAGACTATATCAACAACAAAGAGATTTATCTCTAAGGTCAAACATTAAGTATCAAACTCATGATAAACAAGAATAGAGTCAAGATACCAAATTAATATCCAAAACATAAGTCATGCACTAAAGATCAAGTAACTATGAAAATAAAGTAAGACGTACCTGCTTCAAATGCAGATAATCCAAAATATCCTCAAATCCGTCACTCCATCTCAAATTCGGATCCTATAAATAGGAATACGAAGTCTACATAAATACTAGATTAATACTAGTAACAAATTCGCTAACAATATTATACGAGTTAAATAACTAATTAATGAATCGATTTGAATCAATTTTAATTTAGAGATTCATTAACCTTAATCCACAATTAACCCTAATAAATTAGGCATAATCATCCTAGATTATTTAGATAACTTAAACCCTAGTATGAACTCAACTAATCAAGTTCATCAATTAATCCATACAAAAATCTCAAATCCACAAATCCCTTTAACCAACAATTATCAATCTACATTTGGAGTTAGAATCCAATTTTAGAACATCCAAAAATAATGGAGACTGATTTTCCAAATTCTATAACTTAAGTCGTTAGTTTTAGAATTAGGTTTTCAAGGTAAATTCAGATTATCAAAGGGTAGCATCTGATACTAGGATAACACAATCTTAAAACCACCATCACCTACCAATTACAAAACAAAACTATTCTACCTCCTAACAAAACATATTCCAAATACATAAACTTAAAAACAACTAATCTACTTATGGAAGCAAAACAATTACCATAGAGTTTGGCCGGCAACGACCTAAACCAATAGCTTCACTCCGAAACCGAATCCATTCAACACTCCTTGTTGTCCAACCAATGAACAAAGCACAAAATTCACACCCAATCACCATAACCAATATTGAACCAACTAATAGCATCAAATCTAACCTAGATCTTACTATGGCAGGGAGAATTTGGCCAGAAATCACAGCGATGATCAACCTCAATTGGAATTGTCGCTGGCCGGCAAAGAAAATAGAATCAACACAAGGTTACTGATCACCTTTCAAACCCAATTGAGAACAAATTCAACCATCAAACCTAACCTAATTCCATTTGAAGCATCTACCATATCAAATCCAAAACAATTAGGATATAACCTAGCTTCAAACTTCCAAAGGAGTAGAAGAAGATATAGAATTCAACTCACCTAGGTCTGACTACAAATAATGGTCGGCGACCCTGGATCTGACCTAGCTCAGATCTAATCGGAGTTGATCAGAAACCCCTGCGGCTGGCAGGTGATGTTGGTAGCTCCGAGAATGGGGCTCAAGCAAGGAAGGGGTGGTAGAACAGAGTTGTCGTTGCTTTGTTCTCACGCGATCAAGTGGCGCTAGTGATTGACCGGAAGAGGAGCTTGAGTGAGAAGGAAGATCACGGCTAACCGACTAAAAGCTTGACTGATTACCACAAATCGGAGCAGCATCGAAGCTCCCATGTAGCCGGCCGAAGCAAGATGACATCAGCTATGACTGCGTGATGGAGAGGGTGAACTTGATTGGCGATCGTTGAGTCGAGCCCGATCGGGGAAAGACGAAGAAGAAGGAGATGGAAGGCTCGGCGTGGAGGAGTGAATAAGGGAGTGAACAGTGATTAAGTATTTATAAACTTAACTTAAGTTTTGATTAATTAAATTAGGGTTATTAATTGATACTTTGGGTTAATTAATTTAATCAACTCCCATTTAAATTAGAAATTACCTTAATTAATTCATATGACTTCGGATTAGTCCTCGAAAACTTTCTAAAACTTTCTAAATTTTTCGTTATGTCATTTCTTATTTTTAAAGCCCCTAAAATTTAATTTGCCATATTTTATATTTTCTCCCACTAATAAAAATTTGGTCCCCAAATTTACTACTCAAGTGCGAAAAAATTAGACCATAGAATATCCGAACAGTTTAAATACTGAATAAAACTTTCACACCTGATGTAAATAAATGAGGGTATTGAGCCCGAATCTCATCCTCAAGCTCTCAGGTTGCCTACGCATCAGTATGATGCTGTCATCCAACCTTGACGAGTCGGATGATTTTGTTCCGCAATCGGCGCTCCTTGTGATCTAGGATACGCACAGGAACCTCCTCGTAAGTAGCATCAGGCTGAAGTGGAACCATCAAATCCCTCAAAATATGGATAGGGTCTGGCACGTACTTCCTCAGCATAGACACATGAAACAAATTATGTACACCTGCAAGAGCCGGTGGTAACGCCAACCAATAGGCCACCTCACCTATCCTCTCTAATATCTAGAAGGGTCCAATATAACGAGGAGCTAATTTACCTTTCAGTCCAAACCTTTTAACTTCTTTAGTGGGAGAAACACGCAAAAACACATGATCATCCACAACAAACTCCAAAGGTCTCCGCCTCCGATCTGTGTAACTCTTTTGTCAATCTTGAGCTTCTGACAATCTACGTCGGATGATACATACCAACTCAGCATCATGTTGAATGCTCTGTGGCTCCAACATCTGTGATTCACCAACCTCTTCCCATAAAGTAGGAGATCTACAAGCTCTGTCATATAAGGCATCAAATGGTGTCATCTGAATAGCTGAGTGATAACTATTGTTATACACAAACTCCACTAAATGTAAATGATCCTCCCAGCTACCTTCGAAATCCATAACGCAAGCTCGCAGCAGATCCTCAAGTGTCTGTATAGTACGCTCTGACTGACCATCTGTCTGTGGATGAAATGTTGTATTAAAATGAAGCTCTGTATCTAATGTTTGCTGAAGGCTCTGCCAAAATCGAGAGGTAAACAATAGATCTCTATCTGAAATAATACTCAATGGTATACCATGTAGTCTAGTAATCTTCCTATAATACAACCCTACCAGGCGATCCAAAGAATCTCCCTACAATTCACTTAACGAAATATATTTGATCAAATTTATGTTTGAGAGCATGAATATGGCCAAGAGAACTATAGGAACACATATAAACTGGTTTTGTGTCATTCCAATCTCTCTAGGTTGATCAATGATTTTTTGAAAGATTTTATTTTTTTTAAAAAAAATTACGATGAATCCGAGAATTCGTCGCAATTCTTTGTTTGACTTTGTAAAAATAGGTCAAATCTATGACGAATCTGAGAATTCGTCGCAAATATTGCGAGGAATATGAGAATTCATCGTAAATTCTGCGACAAATTAAATATTTGTCGCAGAAATGTAACGAATTTGACGACAAAAAATATTTTGTTGCTAATTTGCGACGAAATAATTTCGTTGCTAATTTGCGATGATTCATGTTTTCATCACAAATTATGTCATAAATTTATGATGAAATAATTTTGTCGCTAAATTTCGTCCCTAAATAATTATTTATTTTTTTGTAGTGAAAGGTGCGTGATAATACCACCCAAAAGGGTACCAAAAACTGAGTGATTAAGTCGATTCCTAAGAAAATTAAGTCGATGATTATGATACCAAAAACTGAGTGATGAGGATACCACCCAAAAGGGTACCTCAAAAATTTAAAGGGTACTGTGTCAAGAATTTTAGATTGGGTTCACTCCATGTCGCCATTTTCAAACTGATCTATCGACTTGTTGACGAGATAATTGATCTGATTCAAACATGGATCAATCTCATTGATTGAGAAAATTTCAATAAGATGTTTTTTTTTTTAATTTAAATATTCAATTATTTGAATCGATTAATATCAGTTTGGTCTCAAAGAAATTTTCTATCAATCGCGAGTAAATTAGAAAGTACTAATCAAGATCTATTTAAATAGTCAGCGTTTTTAGAATTATCATCCTATAGGAGAAAAATCCCTATAATGTGTCAAGATTCGATTCTTGAATATCTAATTAAATATTTAGAAGACATAACCGTTACATCATAACCCGGGGATATTATTGGTTATGATGATTGTGAATCTCACTTCTATAGAAAAGAAATTAGAGAAATTTTGTAGACCCGACTTCAGGTAGTGGCAAAAAATATATTTTACTTGAACAAAATTGTACCTTGCCGAGTTGCAATTGACATATGCCCCTAAGTTATTCGAAAATAACTATATGAAAGGAGAGTTGGTTGTATGTAGAAGGAAAGTTTTTCTATGCAAGAAATGTATCCTCAAAGGATTGGACAACAGATTAAGAATATGTATAGCATGACGATGACGGCAAAGGCTTTGTGGGGATCACTAGACGAAAAACACAAAGAAAAGGGTAGTGACTTAAAATCAAACTATAATCTCATACGTAAAAGCAAAGAGATAATGATATATCTAAAATGAGAGTTGGCTGATGAAAGCACAAGCACACTTGGGTAACTTAGGAGGCAAAAAGAAGAAAAAGCACTCTAAAGACGGTTTAAACCAAAAGGCTAAGGAGAATTGCTATAATGAAAAGCCTAACCACAAAACTAAGGGTTGCATCTCAAAGAACCCAAAGGTAGGTCTCAAAAAGCAGAAGCCCAAAGGGCAAGTGCAACTTACCAAAGTATACTCGCTTATAATTGACGCGTCAAATCTTGTGTTCCCTGTGGGGGTACTCAAAACCAATATTGTTGATACCTCCGGAGACCAAGCTGAACCGGAGTCTATTTTACTAGAGATGGAGGGGTGTCGAGGGTCCTACCGAGAACACAAAAGGTAACAATTTAAATTTAAATTTTAAGTTCTATATAATTTATTTTAGTGCAGGGAAAGAAGACATTAAAAATATAAATGTTCTAGTTTAAAGAGTCAATCTATACAATCAGCAGCAAAGTGGAACCATTGTTAAGGATCGAGAAAAAAGGAAAGGAACACAGCACATATTTCAAGCGCAAGTGATTTGGACACCGCAAAAAAACAATGCCTGCAAAAATCATCCATGGATCCCGGGCGAGCACTTAAGGTAATTTTAAATTTTATAATAATCCAGTTTTTAAATTAAATGATAGTGATAACTTGGTTAATTATGTTTCTCCTCATTTGAATTTAGATTATTTCTAGATAATCCTAGTAATTTAATTAACAACAATGATTCAATTAATATAATTAATTAAAATTTAATTAATCAAGATGATTTAATTTCAATTAATTCAAATAATAATATAATTTAATTAATCAAAATTAATTAAGGATAATGAAAAGATTAATCAGAATAATCTAAATAATACGATTAATAATCTGTTTAATCAAAATTTTAATCAGAATAGTCAAGCGTTGATTGGGTCAATCAAAATTTTAATCGGGTCAATATAAACATTAATCATATCAATTAAAATCTTGATCGGATCAATTAAAATAATGATATGTTTAATCTAAACTTTGATCAAATCAATTAAAAACTTGATCTATTCAACGAAGATATTAATCAAAAAAATAATTTGATTAGTCAGAATAATTTAAATTTAATTAATGGTAATCTGAATTTAATTAAGAATAATCAGAATTTTCAAAAAGAGAAAAATAGTTTTCAAAATTCAAAAAATTAGAAAAATAGTTTTTAAAATTTTAAAATCCATAAAACAAATTTAAATGCAAAAATAAGGAAAATAAAATTTTCGAATTTAAATGAGCAAAATTAATTTTTGAATTTTGAAAATAAGTTCTCAATTTTTAAAAATTTGAATTTAAAATTTAAAATGTTAGGATCTGTGCGAACTAAAGGGAGGGTGAATAATTCCATTTGTTTGGTTTTGATTTCGTGCTCGTCATTTGAATGTGCAGCGAAAACTTGAATCAAAATCGATGTCACATGCACAACTTCAAGATTTTACTTAGTTTACTGCCTCCCAAGATAACTACGTCCAAGGCCTAGTCTTAACGACTATTCTCATTATACTTCTGCTTCTAGGATGCCTTCTGGAGGCAAAGAAGTCTCTTATACGACCAATCCTAATTGCTTCCTAAAGTAAGTCATCTTTGACTGGGTGTGCCTTAGGTACACACAGTCTTCCACGAAAATACAGGATACTACTTTCATCACAAGAAACTTTATATCAACTCTGTAATTACCCCTTGGTGATTAGCTAAACCTCATACAGATGATGTCCTCATATTTTCAACGCAAAGATAATAGTAGCTAATTCCAAATTGTGAACAGAGAAGTTCTTCTCATGATCCTTAATCTGACGAGAAGTATATGATACCACTCATGCGTGCTGTATCCAAACTGCACCTAACCCCTGCAGCAATGCATCAGTGTAGAGCACAAATCCATCTTCCCCAGAGAGAAGCATTAAAACGGGTGTAGTAACCAGTCTTTGTTTGAACGCTCGAAAATTTGTCTCGCAAGCCTCTATCCACGAAAATTTTACTCACCTCCTAGTCAGTCAAGTCAATGGAAGAGCAAGGCTGGAATCATTTCTTTACAAATCTCAGATAATATCCAGTCAATCTCAGAAAACTTCGAACTTCCTGTACTATCTTTGGTTGCTCACAATTGGTAACGACCTCTACTCTCAAGGGGTCCACTGGTATTCCTCTACTAGAGACCATATGTCCAAGAAATCCCACTGACAACAGTCAAGATGCACACTTACTAAACTTTGCATAGAGACGTTCTCGTCGATGCATCTCCAGAACTATGCGAAGATATCATTCATGCTCCACCTATAATCGAAAATATATCGGAATGTCATCAATAAAGACAATAAGTCATTCTGTCCAAGAAATCCCACTGACAACAGTCAAGATGCACACTTACTAAACTTTGCATAGAGATGTTCTCGTCGATGCATCTCCAGAACTATGCGAAGATGTCATTCATGCTCCACCTCTAACCGAAAATATATCGGAATGTTGTCAATAAAGACAATAAGTCATTCTGTACGGAGCCTTAGATACCGGTATCATACCCAGAATTGACTCAATCATAAGCTCCACTTGCCTTTTTCGGGACAAGCCAAGGAGTTCTTCCGGAAATACGTCCGGACATTCTCGAACTATAGGAATGTTCGAGGGCTGTGAAGCACCATCTTCCTCAGTCTTAATCAATGACTGTAAATATCTCATCACCCTTGGTCCCAATGAATTTCCAAAAGGTGTGTTCCGAAAGTCAGAAAGTGACCACTCTTGCTCAACAGTCAACTATAGCATAGTGGGTAATCAATCAATTCATGTCCAGGATGATATCCAATTTTGTCATAACGAGTACCTGAAGATCCACTACCAGAGAATGACTATTGAAGCCTAAGGAACATCCCTTGACTTCATGACCAATGGTCAGGGCCTCTTTAGATGGCAGAAATATCACTAAGTCATGTGATCTGAGTGTAAGACTTCTATCAATTTTCTACCAAATAATGATCCATCTAATGCCTCTCAAAGGCATCACAAAATACAATCTGAGTATTGGACTGATCCCAAAAATCATCCTCTACATCATCTACCAAATAATGACCTGATCTCATTGATGGTATGCAGCTAATGTAGCATTCTCTGCGTTAGTACAAGTCATGTACTCGTATGTATCTCCATGGTTATCTAACCACGCACGAGCGACCCAATGACCATAATTTCCATGAAATAGAGTAAATCGATCATTTACTAATCGACCAACAATGACATACGAACTCTATCCACCACCTAGCTAGCTAGCCTGGGTTGATACAGTTGATGATATTCCCTGAGACTGTAATCCCAGACCTCTCATAGGGGTGTGATGAGCCTGACTTATGCTATTAGACTCAATCTCAGTCGGAACCCCATAAAATCATACCTCTCAGACATCAGGTCTAGGTCCCATTGACTCAATAAATCATATCCGTGGTCGACCCAAACCACGGTCATAAACAGTGACCGATCTACCTCAAGTCATACATATCACAGACATCTAGGTAAGAATTAACAAAAATATAGGTTACTTGTTACACAACTTACCTATTATTTCTCGGAGATATCCTGCCACTGCCTTGTCCCAAAACTCAAAAAGTCACATCAAGAAAATAAATCACGATATCCAAAACACGAAAACAGGCTTTCGTTGTTAGAATGGTTGGATCGGCTAGAGGGGATGGAGAACCCTACAAATTAAAAGTACTATTTTCTCTTGCTTCTTACTTAAGCAAGGACACACTAATTAAAAAAAATGAACAACATAAAAAAGAAGAGGCAGAAGATTTTTACTTGGTTACAACCAGGGAGGTTGTTAATCCAAGATAAGTGAAAGCACTACTAAACTCTCCTTCAGGAAGGCGGAGTAGCCTCTTATAGATGTTGACAGTGCAAAAACTTAAATAGCAGAAGTAGGAAATGAAAATACAAGTGTGTTATTCTAAAAGAGAGGTCACAACCTCTATTTATAGCAAACGCCTCCATTGAATGGGGGCGCCTCCAATGGATCGAATAGTGATCCGTTGGTGATCTGGTAGCGCTGGGGGTGCCTCCAATCGTTGGGGGCGCCTCGGTGTAGCTGACTCAGCTTCCAGATCTAATCTGCTGTTGCGGGTCTTCAGCAATAAACTTCGATGAACGGGGGTGCCTCCATTAGTCTGAGGCGCCTTCTTCCAAACAACGGGTGGGGCGCCTCCAAGGATTGGGGGCGCCTCCATAAGTCGACGCTTGAGGCGCCTCCATCGAACCGAGGTGCCTCACGCGCCTTTTCTTCCGAGGCGCCTTCAAGACACATAGGCGTCTCGGGTTTTCTCTGATCGCCTTGGGTGATTGTCCAGCCATCCAGAGTTGAGCTCACCCGAACCCAACTCATGCCTTCTCCTCGAGTAGACTTCCTCCCCGGCTTCTCATCCCTCAGACTACATCCTTCTCGCCTCGCATCCCTCGAATCGCGTCCTTCTTGCTCCACCGGTGTACTCTTCCGCAACTTCTCGTCCCTCGAATGCACCGAGCCCGTCGACTCGCTTCCCGTGCCATCCTTCTCGTCCGCTGAGTCTTCCGCTCGACTTCTTGTGTTCCTAAGTTCCTGCATACTTAGACATAAGGATCAAAACACCACAGGACCTAACCTAACTCGGTTGATTACATCAAAACTATCCCGGGGTATTTACAACAATATCTTTAAAATATCCTAAGATGTCAATTTCACCATGGTTGGGTTAACTACACTTTCAATTAGGGTTGATATATCCTTTACATATCTAAGGTGTAGAGAACATACTCTTAGGAACACAAAATATATTGGTGCTCCTTGGGTATAATATGTACTCACTAGGAATAACTTTCCTAAATACCTTCTTAATGACTTTCCTAGGCTTCTTAGAAAGTCTTACTCATATTAGTCTCTTCAAGGTCAACACTAAGGATAACCTCCTTTGTAACCTTAACTTGACTTCTATACCTAAGTTTAGTTCCATAGCTATATGGAACTCTAAAATATGATGACACATTCTATTTGTCTTTAAGTTTGTATCTCAAATCTTTCTTGCCCTTGAATGTTTTTTGTCTATCTAAGCCTAAGTTTTGCTTCTTGGACCCTTTAACATTATTTGTTATTTTCTCTAGGATCTTCTCTAATTTATCAAGTCTTGACCTCAAGACTTGATTTTCAACCTCTGAGGCATTTATCCTTGATTTTTCATGATTGCCTTGGGTATTCCTTTTCTAAGCATATTTCTAAAATATTTAGGGTTCTTACCTAGCTCCTTTTCTACCTTCCTTAGGTTTGGTAGGTCTACCATTAAATAACCTAAATTTTTCACTATGTTCATCAAGGTTCCGATTTTCATGATAATTTGCACCAAGATGACAAAATCTATTTTTAACATGCTTGTCATCATAATATAAGGCAATATCATTAACTAATGGTATCTTAATTTTATTTTTGGAAGCTCTTCCTTGATTTGAGCTTCCTCCCTTGTTCTTACTCGGAAACCTCCTATTTGGACATTGATTTTGATAGTGTCATTTATGATTGTATAAGAAGCACACAATGTGATATTTGCCCTTTTGTATCAGAGATCTAACCTCATTTAGTTTCTCCTTTACCTTGGGTGTCACTTGGATCTTCTTCTTGACCAAACTTGAATATTTATTCTTACAGTGTCTTTTTTCTCTACATTCAAAATAAATTATATGATCTTTATTTTTAACCGATGAAATTGTTATACCTTTGCTCGTAAAGGAGACACATTCTTCTTCATTTGACTCGGATGTACAAACCTCTTCTCGATCTGGTGTCAATGAGCTCTCCCTCTTAATCCTTGAGATTGATACTTCTTCAATTTTCTCTTCGGATGTTGAGGACCTGTCTGTAGGACCATTGAGAACAAGAGGGGGTGAATTTCGTTGCTTAAAAACTTTTTAAAAAACAAGTACGTAGCGGAATAGAAATACAAAAACACAAAAGAAAGAACATACTTAGGTTTTCATTTGTTTTGGAGCCCAGCTGACTCCTATTCCAAGACCCACGACTCCTTGGATTGTATCCGTTGGGTAATTCACTAAAGATCTCCTCCGAAACATCGAAAGGAGAAATCAAATACTGATAAAAGAGATAGTAACAACTTTACTACTCTTTTAAATATACAATAAAAATAAAGTTACCGACAGAAGAATAGTAGTAATTGAAGCTTGTTGTCGACGTTTCTCTCGGAGCGGAGGCTTGATCGAAGATGATCTTGGCAGAGAGAATGAGAGCACGAAGTAGGAGAGTTGATTGTTCTTCAAAACTTAATCTTAGCCTTCACCCTCAAGGCTCCTTTTTATAGCCAAGCCAGCAACCAATCAAATCCCACTGATTGTGCTGAGCTTCCAAATTCGGAGCTGATCCATCGACGGATCATGATGATCCATCGACGAAACCCAATGAACCTCCCTGGGTGTGCTTCCAACTTCTCGATCTAAGCTTCCAAATTCGGATGATCCCACTGATCGTGCTGAGCTTCCAAATTCGGAGTTGATCTGTCGACGGATCCTAATGATCCGTCCTCGAGGCTCCTTTTTATAGACGAGCCAACATCCAATCAGATCCCACTGATCGTGCTGAGCTTCCAAATTTGAAGCTGATCCGTCGACGGATCTTGATGATCCGTTGACGGAACCCAATGAACCTCCCTGGGTTCGTGTCCAGCTTCTCGATCTGATCCATCGTGAAATCAACTTGATCCATTGACTAATCCACTCTATCTGTCGACGGAACCCAAGCTTTCCTTTTCGACTGATTTGGATGATCTGGTGGACCGCGTCAGATCTCCGTGAAATCTGCTGATCCGTTGACGGACAAACCTATCCGTCGACTGAACCCTTTTAACCTTTTGTGATCTGATCCAATCTTAGACAAATCTCTAATCCGTCGATTAATCACCTTGATCGTTGACGAAACTAATTTTTCCTAATCCATCGACGGAACCATCCTATTCGTTGACGGAACCACTCAGATCCTGCAAGACAGTATTAGCACAGATATATAATATTTATCCTGCAAAACAAGTTAGTACAGATATATTTATGTATGAAATGTATGTTTAAGATCAAGTCTAAACTTGACTTGAATCATAGTATAATCTAGGCTTGGATATCCAAGTTGGTTTCAAACCTAATTAGCGCCTAAGTCCCGATTAGGATACATCAAGCATAGTAATATAAACCAGAAACTTAGTTTCAGTCACACTTGCTTAGAGTTCACTCTTTCAAGACTTTTCATTACCTAAGGTTCACTTCCTTAGGATTTTGCTCTTGCTTGGAGTTCACTCCTCCAAGACTTTTCACTACCTAACGTTTAATCCCTTAGAATTTTTCTCTTGCTTAGAGTTCACTCCTCCAAGACTTTTCACTATCTAAGGTTCACGCCCTTAGGATTTTTCTCTTGTTTGGAGTATACTCCTTCAAGACTTCTCACCATCGAAGGTTCACTCCCTTAGGATTTTTCTCTTGCTTAGAGTTCACTCTTCCAAAACTTTTCACTACCTAAGGTTCACTCCCTTAGGATTTTCCTCTTACTTGGAATTTACTCCTTCAAAAATTTTAACTACCTAAGGTTCACTCCCTTGGGATTTTTCTCTTGCCAAACATCCGATTAACCTCAACCTACTTAGACTTCTTACTTGCCTAGGTCAACCTTGACTAAGTCTATTAAACATATTATCAAACAAATATAAAAAACCTAGAGGACGATTGCACCAATACTTTCAACCTCCGAATCCTCATGCTCTTGATCCAAAGAGTCTCCCTCTTTAAATTGGTCTTTTCTTGGCGTTGAGGAGGGGTCTTCATGAAGCTTGACCAACTTACTCCATAACTCATTTGTACTCTTGTAATCCCCTAATTTTCACAATATATTCTTAAGAATCAAGCTAACCAAAATTTTGGTTACTTGTTGTTTGTCTCAGATTTTTTTAGTTGCTCCTCGGTTCACTTCTTCTTCTTGAGGAGTTTTTCATTGCTATCCATTGGAGCTTTAAATCCCTCCATTATAGCAAACCATTGCTCTATGTTCATATGAAGAAATCTTCAACCCTAGTCTTCCATCGATCGAATCCTCCTAATCCGAAAGGTGGAGGTGCTTGGATATCATATCCAAGTCCCTCCCGAGGTGTCATTTTAAAATTGAGCTCCTTTGATGATAAGTCCTTGACTTGTTGAAAATTTAGGGCTCTTCTTCTTCTTCCTCTAGCTCTTTGCTCCTTCTGGCGATTAGTCCGGTGAAAAGCAACCTTGCTCTGATACCACTTGTTAGGACCTTGAGAGCGCTTCTTCAATCTTGATGTTGTAGAGGAAACTTGAAGTGAAGGCGAAGAAGACTTCACAAGGCTAACACTTGAATTTTATTTGGTATCCACCTTCTTGAGGCGACTAATCTAAGAGTTCATTCCTCACACTCCCAACTCCACTATGAATGTCTCATTCTCGAAAACTTTTTAGAAGCGGAGAAGCTTCGTACAAACTTGAACACGAGAATACAACAAGAAATATAAAATACACAAGCAAATACAATCGAAAACGATTTTACAATAAATAACCTTGCTTATTTGATTTCTTGTTGCTTGAAAATGTCTCTTGATCAATTGAAAATGCAGCAGCACTTCGTTTCTAACTTCTCAATAATCAGCATCATCAAAAGCTTCGTGAACCCCCTTTTCTAGGGTTGCCTTCGAGGTGATTTACTCCTCTCAATCGATTGACCTTACCCTCAATCGATTGTCACGTCAGATCAACCATTCAAAACTTGCAGAACAGCTCTTTTTCGTCCATCCAATTGATTGGTGAGTCATACCAATCAATTGGTTAGCCTCTAATCGATTGGCCCAATCGATTCCGAGGCTTTCTATTCTCTCGCGAAATGTCTCTAATCAATTAGCCCAATCGATTGGTAAAACCTTAATCGATTGTCTCAATCGATTCAAAAACCTTCTGTTCGTGGAGATAACAGTGCCTAATTGATTGCTCAAATTGATTCTGGTTGGTTCTATTTTCGCGAAACAGGCTCCCAATCGATTAGTGATCCACACCAATCGATTTGGCACTGCTCAATCGATTCGAGCAACACAATCCGAAATCAATTGATTCCACTTCCTTGTAATCGATTACTAACCCTAATTTCAATCTTTCCGAGACTGAAATCATGTCCTGCTTGGTATCCGGTTGACCTTAATCTACTAAGAATTCTTTTATCCAATATTCAATTATCCGTGACCTGTTGAAACTTCTCATTGCCCAATATCTGTTCAACCTTGACATATTGAGACTTTCTCGTTCCCTAGTATCTGATCAACCTTGACATGTTAGGACTTCATCGTTGCCTAGCATTTGGTCACCCTTAACCTGCTAGGACTTCATCGTTGCCTAACATTTGGTCACCCTTAACCTGCTAGGACTTCCTCACTCATGTCAAGTGTCTAGTCCTCCTTGAACCACTTGAACTTCCCTTTGTCTAACCTTCAATTAGGGCTAGTCACTCGGTAGACTTCTCAATTGCCTAACCTTCAGTTAGGACTTTCCCTTGCCTAACCTCCACTTAGAACTTTCCCTTGCCTAATCTCCAGTTAGGACTTCTGATCACCAAGTGTTTGACCCTCCCTGACTCATTTGAACTTTTTTTTGCCAACTTTCCATTGGACTTCTGACATCATCAAGTATCTGATCAACCTTGACTTCTTACTAACATATTAATCAAACATCGAAACTCAAACTCGAGTCAAGTCGAGTTTGGTCAACTTGATCAACCTCGACCTGAAGACAATTGCACTAACAATACAAATTGGTTTTCATCTTCTAGGGACGCAAAGTTGAAATAATCTCCATCCCCTTCTAAATCATGTGCCCTCATCTAGCTGATGCGATGATCCATCTTCCTCATCTGCTATAATATTAATGTCAACTTGTGTTGTATAGGAATACAGTATAACCTCCTGTATATTTTGTGCTTGCGACTCACAATGATGTTCTTGGTTGATGGATTGCCTAAGCACATTGTAGCAGCTACGATTTGCGACTCACATTATAGCTGCTACAACGTGCTTATATCATAACATTGTAGTACCTATGAAATCATAACTGTTATAATATGTTTAGATGTTCTGCACTCGAATGGGAACTGAATTGAATTAAATAAAACGAGGCAACGGGTAATTAAAAGATAAATAATAAAATATTATCATATACATGGGGAAACAAAATGCATATAAACGAAAGATTTTGAAAGAGGAGAGTTCGAAATATTTAGATTTTTTTGAGAAATACAAAATCCTAAATATATTGGATTTTTTTCCTTGTATGTCTGATAGCTTTAGACAAATTTAGAGAAACCTTCGGAGGCAGCAAAATGAGGCAATAACGAGGGAGTTGATCGACGAAAATAATTTAGGGCGGAACAAGGGAGTTTGAAGGAAGAGAGTTCAAAATGTCTGATTTTTTTTTCGAGAAGTAAACTAAAATCGAAATGTATTGATTTGATTTTTTTTTTTTTTCTTTCCACCCGTTCCGGCCAGTCTTGAATCGGTCTGAAAACAACTCAAATCAAAATGAACAGTAAGCTAAGGAAAGAAATGTAAATTAATTAAGAGCGGGATACCCATAATAAAGAAAGAAAAGATACCTCTTTGACAATTCGTAAAAGAAAGGACACCCGTTTGATTTTTCCTCAGAGAATTAACACTGCAGAACAAACAATAAAAGAAGGGAAAAAAAGACATCTCGTAGAGTTTATACAAGAAAATTTCAAATCATTATTGGATTCTAATGTTTAAGCGGCAATTTATTGAAGGAGAGAGATACCAAGTATTTATTCACCTTTCTATCTCTATGAATCAAGCTCGAAGGCTCTCTGGGATCGCATGAACAATCTGTATTGGCAAGAGAGTCTAACCAAGGGAGGATCGTTGAGACTGATCATAATCAATCTTAAAATCTTGAGCTCGTTTCACAAATCTTCATACTCGCCAAATAATTGAGTGAGAGCTTCCTTCCTTCTTTATGTTGGTGATTTACTTCTTGACTTCAAAGGTCCTCCCTAAGTCGGACTCTTGCCCATACAAATTGTTTATCCGATCCCAGATAGCCTTCGAACCTGGAGCACATGCAAACATCATTCTATGGGTTTGATCCATAGAACTAATCTTTCCTTAGGATACATTTCATAACATTTGTAATATGACTGGAGTTATCTTGAGTTTAGGGTTTACATGAGTGATCCATGAAAAATAGTTAGAAGAATTATGGAAAATAGAAGAAAATGAAAGAGTGTGAACGGAATTCATTTATGGATCACTCATGTTTATAGAAAATTAGAAAATAAAAGTTCATAAATGCACTAATTATGCACCAGGTAAATTTTCAAATAAGCGGTGAGTCACACCAAACTATTTAGGCAGTCATCCTTAAGTAACACTCTTCTAAACAAACAATAGTTCAGAACTTCTTTATAAAAAATGACTGCCTTACTTTAATTCATGAATAAAGAGGAACAACTCTTCAAAATTCAACAAGGAAGACGAAGGAAGAGGAGCTAAGAAACACTAGAGAATTAGAGACGAGCAATTATAATAGTCAGTAGCCAACTAGAGTGTGTAACACCAATCTAAGGCAACCAATTAGAAAGTGTAACACAAATCTGAAATTACACTATCCACATACTCGGAAAAATAAAGTAAAAGAAACCAACCAAAAAAAAAGGCACGACACAGTGGATACACCCGAAAGCTATACAAAGAAATAAGAGATGTTCCTACCAAAATAACAGGTCATCGTGTTAGCAAACCCAAGCATCACCTGCAGTAGCTAAAACTACCGTGTCAACTGCAAATCGGACGTCATTCATTCTCCATACGAGATCCTAATAAAGTAGAGGGGGGAAGCCGATGCCAATCTCCTCTTAACGACTTCAATTCTGAATCTTCTCGTCATAGGTTCCGCGTCAAACCACTTCGAGGGATAGGCCTGATTTTGGAAGTTAAGGCAAAGAATTATGTAATCAAGAAATAGCCCTTTCTTCTTGAAGATAATTAGAAAATAGTATTCTAGATTCCAAATCATATTTTAACATGCATTTATGACTTATGCCAGTTAACTTCTGGGTGAAGAGGATGAGGAAAATGAATAAAAGAGCACATGGATGTTCATTTTTATTTCTTTCGCTCCCTCTCTCTTCCTATTTCCTCCTATTCAACTAAGCAAGCCATCAAGTTGTCTACATGTTTCCATTCTCATTCTCTTCATGGTATCTGTTGATCGATGTCAGGTTTTAGGCTATGTTTAGTAGAAGGGAAGGGATTCAAAATGGAGGGAGAGAAGTAATGGAGAAGGAGAAAAATAAAAAGCTCATTTACTTGAGTGAATGGAAGGAGAGAAAGATATCACAGACAAATCCCTTGGCCTCTCCTTTCTACCTAAATTGATCACTCCACAAACCATAGATTGTGAGCAAAGGGGACACCATCATCAATTGTCAACCACCATGATCCACTGGTCACCAATGATCACGAGCAACCACTGCCAGCAATCATCGGACATCATTGGTGGTCAGCAATCACAGATTACCATCTGCCAGTAAAAAGTAGGATCTCTGAGAAGGCAACTACTCGTGAATAAATGATTGGTAGTATAGGCCAAGCTTCACCATAACAATAACAGTCAAAGTTTTTTAATCCTCACAGCAAAATCCTTTCCTATACAGCTGGAGATTCACAGCAAATATTGATTTATCCTCTCAGAAAATTCACTCCTACAGAGCTTAAGATCCACGGTAATAATCTACAAGATCAACTATAATCCTGTTCATGTGCAACTGAACATCCATTCATAATTTAACTACACAGGTAGCATGTTTCAAAGATAAACTTTAAAAGATATGAAGACCGAAATATGAAACTAGTAAAGCAAATGTGTATAAAATTGATAAAAGATTGCCTTGTGTAGGAACTGAAATTTCTTGTATGAACGTCTTAGATGCTAAAGTAGAACATGCAGAAAGAACAAGGGGCCAAATAGTCAGGAAATGGCAAAGACGTGAAGCAAACAAATTTTGATACTAATTCCTTTTTTCTCACAAGGTAAAAATAAGAAAATCAGACAAGTGAAAAGACATTAATTGATGGAGAAGTGAAGTCAGAAAACCAGTGCTATCACATATTATTGCTTTCATTAAGCACAACTAACCAACATTTAGGATTCACATAGTGCACATTATGTATAGTATGAATGATCGTGTTTAATCAATAAAATATTCATCACCTATCTTTCACTATGGTTCAAGCACCATCCAAAGGGCATATAACAGTCATATTCTACCTAAGTTACTATCCAGAGCAATTTGGTGTTGCTCCAATGAAAAGATATGAGGAAATAGATTCTGATGATATGAACAAATTACACAAACAAAATGAATCAAATTGAGTTGAAAAGGCAAGGAGTAGAGGAAGACCCAAATAACATTCTAGTTAATGTAATTAAAAGTGATAACGAGGCTTAAATATAACAAAGGAAATAAGTCTTACATAGAGTAGGAAAAGAATTTATGTAGAAGATTCAAAATAGATAATTCCTACATGTCTTGATGATGATTATTCTGCATAAGCTAGTTGATTCCGTGTTTAATATAAAATCAATTCAGAATATCTATCTGATAGCAAACCTCAACAAAAGAATATTTACATCAATATCACTTATAAGTGTCCTGCATTCAGAAAGCTTAGGAAATCAGATATGTTCAAATAGGATTTTCTCACCTTCCTGGTAGCAAATGAGAATTAGTTGCTGGAGCTTTAGAACCACCAAGCCGCTTAGATTTGTTGTCCTGTTCTTTATCTACTCTCATAGCAGCCACTTCCTTCTCCATTGCAGCTACTTCCCTTCTCATCTTTTTTGCCTCCACTTCCATTGCTTTAGTCAATGTATCAACTTTTTTGGCCAGCATCTATTTTAGAAGATCCATATAAAAAACTACATGAGTTTGGAAATGACAAGGGTTTCTTGTAACAAAAGATTTTTCAAGCACATTTACCTCAATTGCATCATCCTTATCTTGTAAGCTTTGATCCTTTTCATGGCATGCTTTTCTAAGTGTAATTACCTCCTTCTGCAGGATATCATATAATAATCCAGAGACACAATCATCTGTTTCAACCGCACGGAACTCACTGATTTTCTCATCTGGATTCTCCTTCCAAGTGTTGTGTGATACATTATCACCAGTAGCATCTGAAGATTTGTTCAGTAATAAACCTGTTCCATTCACAAGAACTTTACTTCGATCTAATGATCTAGTGCCACCATCAAATGACTTGGATGCTCCTTTGGCATGTTTCAGTATTGCGCTACTAGAAATAGAAGATCTCATCTGAAAAGATGGTCTTCTTGATAGGAAACCATTAACACTCTTTGGAATGTTGTCAGCTCCACCAAGAGATTGGCGACGCGAAGGACCATTGCTTGAACTCTTCCCCTCTAGATTGCTACAGTTAGTACTGCTTGTTGACATTCTCAAACCCTCTTCTAAAACTTTGAGACGCAAATGAAATTTCTCCTGAATGTTCAAAAAGAATGTTAACTCATTCAACTTTAACTTTTTTTAAAAAGAATCTGCAAACAGAGGAAAGCATATGGAGCATAACTTCTAAAAGAGATGAAGATAAATATTCTTACTTTCAGTTGAGCTTCAGATCTTGCAGCACGCTCTGTGATAGCAAGCTTATCTCTAAGTTGCTGCATCTCACCCTGCAAACAAATGCAAGCTGATGACAATATCGACCATGTGAGAAAAAATCAATTAAAATTCTATAGGATGGCATAAGTTGGGCAGGAAATAACTCCTCATAAATATTATATCGCCTTGTAGATTATCCAAGTAGGCCATCAAAAATTGACCGCTAACCTGCATGAACCTACGTTCCTCAAGCCACTGTTTAACAGGCATGACTTTGTCATTAGCATCTTTCCATTCATTGGCCACTACCACAGCAACCCTATTAGCTGACACTTTTGCTCGAGAAAGTTCACGGTCAAGAGTTTTCATCTCTTCCTGAGCCAATAAATGACAAAGTAATAATGACACAACTTAAAGTAGCTCAAAGGAAAATAATTCTTCTTCTTCAAGAAATCACAGTAAAGCTCAATATATTACACTCATCTCCTGAACTTTTCGCTGGTAATCCCTAACAGCATTTGCAGCTGCACCACCAGCAAGAACAGCCTCTTCTAGTTCTCGCACAGTCTGGCTTAGCTTTTCAACTTCTGCAACTTTTTGCCTATGCATCTTATCTAAGATCTTGTTCTCCTCCTAAGGAAGTGAGTGTGGACGTAGTTAAAAATAGCACAAACCACCTATAACTCTGTAACCAGTTCATTAGCATACAACAAGAATTCCATTCAATATCTTCATATTATACCTGGCAGATTTCGATCTGCTTCATCAATCCCTGGTTCTTATTTTGCAGGTCATCTACCATAGAAGCCTTCACTAAAGCAATCTGCACAGTTCGTTCTGCTTCCAGTAGTGCTGCTTCCTTTGATTTAGTAAGCCGGTCCAAAGCCCTGTTGTCATCCTGTAGCTTTGCAATCTGCACAAAAAATAGAAGAAATTTTAGCCTGCCAAAAAGGATGGAATATCTTCAACAGAACAAGTTTAAATCTGAACAGGAAAGACTAAGGCCTGAAGTTTGAATAACATGGAACTGTCTGTTCAAATGACATCAGATCATATCAGGCATTGCATAGATCTGCATCCGAATGACCATAATGTAGCTGCAATGCATATACACAGCTTCAGAATAGCTGTGTTCAGGACAGTAGAACTACCTCCCAATATGACAAATTTGAACATCATGTTGTGCAGTTGAAAAGTTTCCTTTTATATCTAAGTTGGATAATTGTGACTTGCCATCCTCATAATAGTCCACGAAAGACAAAAATATATTTCAAAACTAGCTGCGGTGAATAGGTAATCATTCAAAATCATAAGTATTTATTTCCTATGAAAAAAGAAATCAGCAAAGATATACAGAAATTAAATTGTTCTTTGATTCAAGGTAGTTGGATAATGACAGGAATAGATGTGAAACACAAAATTGAGATGTTTTCTCCAAGAAATATTAGCTGAATAATAATTTTACTGGAATAAAATTTCAACCAGATACCTCTTGCCGTGCTAACTTCAACTCTGCCTCAAGAGGTGCAAGAATCGCTTCGATTGGAGGTGTGTCATCATCTTTTTGAGCTGCATGAACTCTTCGAAGTGTTGCCTCTGCTGCAAATTGAGCAGCCAAGGCTGCTTTCTTCTCATCATTTATCTTCTTAATTTCAAGATTCTGCAAAGTTACTCACCCATCAACCATTAATTCACAAAACAAATATCAATAACAACTAGATGAAGGAAATATAATGATTACCCTGCTTTCCAATAGTGATTCAGTGAGCTTAAGCTTCTCGTCCAACTTTGTCAATTCCTCTGTTAGCTGATATGAGTGAGATACAAATAAGACATCACATTCAGATCATGGCTTAGGTTTACATAGATTAATTTAAAAAATAGTAAAAGGTGAAGTGAAAATTCAAGTAAAAGAACAGAAAGAACTAATTGAGGATTTAGCAGTGGAATGAACCAATGAATTCAAAGTCGAAGAAACAATAATATAAGAATGAACCAATAACTATCTACGTGATTCAGTTGGCTTTCTTAGACCTCATTTAGATGATTTCATGAAAAAAAATTATGCATACACATTTTGGATTCAACCTTTAGCATAAATTCAATTCATCAAACTATTGACACGGAGTTGAACTAACCTTATGTTCTAACATTGATTGTAAAATAAAATATATATATATATATATATATATATATGTTGATTTCGAAAGAACATATAATATCAATTATTGTCGAGACAAGGAAAACGTCTTTTTTTTCAAAATAAAGTACCATTAATAGCTTGTTTTAGTCTTTTAGAAGGAAAATAAAAATGAATTAAAACATTGAGATCCAACTTTTTTTCAGGGCACAAATTACGGAGAAAAGACCAATAGAAATCAGGGATCAAACAAGCATCTAAAAAATGTCCAAATAAATCAGAAAAAGAACCAGCTATCAAGGAGAGAACAAGATGAGCAGTAAATAAATGACATCAGGATGTTAAATAAACTCACCTCTTCGAGTGCCTTCTCTCTTGCACGCTCCGACAACCGCAGGGCCTTGATCTCAGCCTGCGCCTCTGACAATTCTCGATCTTTGTCTGCATAACCCCAATGTATTTATCGACTAAATACTTGAAAACTAAAAAAAATCCAACTAAGTAATCTCAAATAGACGGGGAAGAAGGTGATGAAAATCCCGGAATTCTCACCTCTAACTTCATTCTCGAGCCTATTGAGTTCCACTTTCACGGGATCAGATCCGTGGAGCAGATTAATGAACTCCTCCGCCTCCAAGTTGGGCTTCGTCGAGACCCTCCGTCTCTGAGACGAAGCCGCTTTCCCCTCGCCCTTGAACGACGCAGATACCGTCAGAGCCGGCTGCACCGGCTGCGTCGGCGGCGGCATAGCATTCCACCCTGCCAACTCACCGTCGAAGCCCTCCACGCCGCAATCACCTGGATCTGCCATCCTAGATCTGGCGCACGCTCACATCGACGTCAAGGGAACAACCCAATCCAAACGAGGAGGGGCAACAAACAAGCAAACAAATCTAACTGCAAATTTCAGCAGCGAAGTAGGGTTTCTTCCTCCTTGAACGCGATTGAGAGATCCTCCCTCCGGGTGTTCCAAACAGTCGATCAGTCGGCACACGAACCCTAGATTCGACTCTCGCCCTCGTCTTCCCCGATCGCCCGCGTCGCAAGTAATGTGAGATGGGGAACAATTAAACAAGTGTTACTCCAGTGAAGCAGGGCGCTGGTCTTATAGTTTTTACGCGTGCCATGAGATATTAAAAAAACAAGCCATCGGAATCGTACGCCACCCCGCATCCGTTTGACCGTGCGACAAACGATCTCGACCGGTCTACCATCTGATCCAACGGTCACGACCACCTTGGCGACCGGATCTGCAAATGGCCCGTCGATTTAATTTTCGAAAATGGCGGTGAGCGTACCGTGCGACGGAGCGCAGATTCATCTCGGCCGTGTCGAAAGCTGATGGGCTGACGGGTACACAACAGCAGACAGGTTTCTGTTGAAGGGACTCGTGCTGAGGTGCTGCTTACGTTTGACGTGTCGCTCTTGGGATGGCTGACCTGGAGGCCACATGCTGTGTTTTTCGTATGCGCGGTACACTGCATGCGGGAACTGAAAGATTAGTGTATTTTTTGCGGCATTTTGCTTTTAACCGCGCGAGGAAGTTTCATATTATCAATTTTATATACTTAATTTTTATAATTTCAAAAAATACATCTTCCTTTTACTAAATAATTACATTCCCCTCTACTAAATAATTACATGAACTTGCGTATGTGCGTCTTTACAATTTTTTTTAATATATTTAAAAATTTATTATTCTCAATTTATATCAACATAAA
The DNA here is from genome assembly GCA_038050645.1 of Hedychium gardnerianum. NCBI lineage: Eukaryota > Viridiplantae > Streptophyta > Magnoliopsida > Zingiberales > Zingiberaceae > Hedychium > Hedychium gardnerianum. Next base: position 1,856,320 of record JBBUKS010000042.1, read on the forward strand.
TATATTAGAATTTTTTAAAAAATATATTAATTTTAATTTAAAATAATTAAAAAAATAGTTAATAAGTATTATTATTTTACATCTTCATAATGATCTCATGATAAATTTTTTCAAACTAAAATTTTAAAATAAATAAATATTTTAACACGTAGATGACAGTGAAACTGGAACTCCTAATTCTTCTAATACTCTGTTTGAAAAGAGGTGAGGAAAGGAAAGAGAAGGATAAATAAAAGGAAAGGAAATTTTTATTTTTATTTGGGATAAAGTAAGTTATGGTGGAGAAAGATAAAAGCTCACCTTTATATTTTCGAGAATCAATGAAATTTTTTACCCTTCAAATTGGAGTGTAAGGAAGGAGAGAGAAGAAGAATAAAAAATATGTTATTTTAATTTTATCTTTATTTTTTATATATATAAATTTATTTTTTTAAAAATAGGAATATTTTTATAATTTTAAATATTTAATTTTTATTCTCTCCCTTCCTTCCAAATAATATAACGTTAATAAATCTTTCTTTCCTCCCAAATAAGAGGAAAATAAATATCCTTTTATTAATGAATATTTCCTCGTCTCATTCAAACAGGGGCTAAAGCGCACTCCATTGCAGGGTCATTATCATGTTTTTTTTATATATATTAGGTATCCAATTTTATAACTCGATTAATCATAGATAGACGATTTGACTCCATATTCTGTCCAATAAATCCAGAAAATATGTCAGCTCCTGATATGGCACCCATGCACACTAGAAATTCGATCGTCGTAAATACTCTTGCAAGGGATTGAACCCTCGTTATATATGAAAATTACCTAACCACTTGCCAGCAAGTCATGCCTTGGGGCATCATTGTCATGTTCTTTTTTTGTCGGCACCAGGTATCCAACTTACGCTAACTAATACTAAGAGTGATCGATTCGATCCTACGAAAAAATTTCACTGACTACTCAAATAAATCGAGAAGTACTCGCAGTGAGTAGTCCATCAATTCAATATTTTTAGATCAATCATTCATTAAAGAAAATTTATTTATTAATTTATTAAGGTTAAAATTTAATCTTTAAATATCTAAAAAAACTAAAAAAAATCCCATTGTTATATCATTATCCCGGGCATCGTTGCCATGTTCTTGATTTTTTTTTTTGATGAAAGGTAAATATATATCATCAAGAAAATGCATAACATACAAAAGTCACGACTACATACACATGTCATGTCTGACGAAATATCAGATCTGTGAAGGAAATCGAGGTAAAGTGTACAAGTGCATCCGTGTGTACCATCACTCTCCTATGTACCTACTCACTCACATGTATCTCACTCTCCGGTCGATCAACTATCTCTTGTAATCGCATAGCAGATTGTGCATCGATCGGGCTCTACTGTCATAGTCTCCGTCATAGTCACTATCAAAATCAAAGCAGCATCATGATCTCCATCCATCTGTGCTACTTAGCCCTTCTCGCTGAGTGGCTCAGAGTCTATGCTCAGGTGTACAATCATCCCATTCAACCAATATCGTAGTCTCTATCCATCTCTGCACATCACCTCTGTATGTCTGAGGAACCACCTCACGTAGTCCCATGCGTCCCAGCTGGTGTCATATGATGTAGCGTGCTCCTCCCTCCGGCTGGCAAAAGTCACCATCACCGTCCTCTGCTCATTTTTAGCAAGTGATCAGCTATAAACAGATTTGACATATCTTTACCGCGAGCCGTTGCACCGGTGTGGCTCCTCTCTCCTCCAAGCGGCCCACAAGGTACCATGCATCTCCATGACTCCCAGGGCTATATGTCTGATAGTCCTCCAGTGTCTCCATGTCTCGCTGTCACCATGCACCATCGTATCAAGTATCGCCAAGCTCCATCGTATCAGGTACTTTTTTTTCTCCAGTAAAGCCTACAGTTCTATACAGTGTCGATCTATAGTATGCATATCCTCTTGACCCCTGTGTCATGTGCAAATGTACTATAAAGGATGTATGTGTGGGGTCAATCATAGACCTATCAAGATGTATGCCCCCTATCTCTACAAAATGAGCAAAATCCTAGACTACATGCTCTATACTAAAATGCATGCTCACTCTCCTAGCTCTCCTAGATGTGTGATGGATGTATGTCTAGGTGAATGACATGATGGTGCAAAATGAGGCCTCACCAAAAAATTGCAGCCTCCAAAATATGTTATCCCTGCTTGAGTATCTGATCTGAGAAGATCCCAGCAATATATAGACATGGACCTGTACCTTTCTGAATATCAGCTCTGCGTCAAATCTGTGCCCCTCAAATATACCGTCGTTCCTTGCCCTCCAAATGTGGTGTATGAGTGCCGCCATGACAATGTGTCGTGCCCTGAATATGGCGGACGTACCTCGATACCAAGAACTGAAAACCCTGAGCATACTCCTATATGTAGGCATCTGTGGGCTCATCTGCATCCATGCTCTGATCCTCCCCCACAACTGGCAGATTGGATCACATCTAAAGAAAACATGATCTAATGATTCCTCCTCCAGCCTACAAAAGGTGCACCGCTTGTCCTCCAGGAACTCCTATCAGGCTCGCACAGGGAGTCGTCCATGTGCTAGAAGCCATAGGGTGAAAGTATGACTCGGCTGAAGGTACTTCTACCAGACTTTTTTCACCCATGGCTTCTTAGGCCTCGCAATTATGAAATAGTCATAAACCCTCTGGACACCCTTCTTCCGCTCAAAAAATCAAGTAGCTAGGGTTTGGGATGTAGCCTCTGGGCTATTTGTAACTGTCAAAATACTATTTTTGATGTGTAACAATTTCTTAATGAGAGGAGAATTTGTATGCCTGACTTGCCATGTTCTTGATATGGCTCTAAAGATAGGGGAGTGAGGAGATGATGAGACATCAAAACTCCTCTGCTTTTGCATCATGGGGGTTGAACCCAAAAGATATAAGATGGGAGAATCACTGCCCACTTCAGACCCCAAAAGTAAGTTTGTGAATGTGAGGAAGGCATCTATCAGCAGTACTCTCCACTTCATTGCTTTCTCTTCCTTTAATCATTATAATTCACTCATTACCCAAAGGAACTGAGTTTTTACAAACATTGAACATTACTGCTTTTTTTTTTGGTGTTCTTTTTTGCTTGAACTTAGAGAAGTGGATTGGCACTGAAGTCGAGATATTTTCTTCCGTTTACTGGATGGTTTAATGGCTGTAAGATCACTAAAGAATGGAAAATGAAAATTTCAGTATCTATACATGTATTGCTCTTAAATGAAGGGTACTTTCTGGTTGTCATCTAACGTTTATCAGGGACCTCACTTGGCTTTAGTGCAGGGGTCCTTTGTCAGCTTTACCTCACTTTGAAGCCAAACAAGATGCTACACATGCTCACAACTACAAACAAAACTTGAAGTGTGATCAAAACACATTTGGTGCAGTACTGTTTACTTCACAGAATCTAAGACAAAAAGGTTAAAAGGGTATCCAAAGTTTTTCAATGTCTTTTTCTCATAATTTTTGTTTGAAAGCATTGGTTTGTGAGTCTAGTTGACTAATCAAAGTGCATGTGTTATACGAACATGTGAGATTATAGCATTAGTTTTTTATTTTGTTAGGAGACATTCCATTATCCTCCTTTTCACAAAATTCTTGAACACTCTTAAAAATTCTTTACATTTGTGATCTCAAACCCCTAACCATAATTAGTAACTATTACCATATACAAAAGAAATCACATTTACATACAACGGCAACGACGACATGACAACATGCAACTACTATAACTATATACAAAGATCATCTCTCCTAAAACACTCAATAAAAGATATAAAACAGAAAGCATTCCATAAGTTACTGAAGTATGCTTTGTTAATTTCATTGCACTGTTTCTTCGACAGCAGGTAGCAATCGTCTTCTCTGAAACATGAATCAAGTTGGTGGTAAACTAACAACTCCAGTGAAAGTAAAATAGCAGAAACAGTTCATAGTTTATTTCTGCGTAAAAATCTCTGTTTATTATCAGTGAAACTATATACAACCTGATAATGTAATACTTCATCAATTCAGATATCTAAACTTGCTTATTTATCTAATGCAATTGCACACACATTTAATATTACTTTGTTATATGAAATTAATGCGTCTGACCTATGAGATAAACAAAAAAGATTGTGCATCGTCAGTGTTAGTGATGGTTAAGTATATTTAATCATTATCATTATATAATTTCATTATAGGTAAAGTCAATGTAGTTTTTTTATTTTAAATTTTAAATTTAAATATATAGATGTACTCATATTTAATTACTTAAGAGGATGTTTTTGGGCATGATGAAATACTCGCATCTAAAAAATGGCATATTTATGATTCATTAGTTCCCAATCCTTCAACCATATAATATATGCCTAAAACTCATTTTATCAACTTAATTAATTAATTAATTAAATTATATTGTTCTTATCTTAAATTCCTTTCAATGCCATGTGATGTGATGTGATGCGATGTGCAGATATTTATGGTCAAGATAAAAAAATATATATATATATTTGTTAAGCTCACCTCTTTCCTCGACACCGCCGGTGAGCTCATTGAGGTCGCCGCCGGCTCCACCTTCTCGGCCAAGTAAAGTGCCACGATCTTCTCTGCCACCTCGGCCTTGTCCTCGCTCTCGGCCACCAGCTTCGCCACCCGAGCCTTCGGCAGCAGTATCCGCACCAGGACGTCCTCAGTACCCCCGCCGCCGGCGCTGACTCCGGCGGAATCATCTCTAACCTCGCTCCGCCGCTCGACCACTGACGTAGCCATCCGCCGGCGCCTGGAGAACTTGAGGCTTTCCAACCTCTCCATGGCGCCCCGACGGAGCTCACGCCGGAGCGTCGGGGGCCGGGGAAGCTCCAACAGGAAGTAGAGCTTCCCCGGCTCGAGCAGGTGGGAGATGTCAAGCGGTCGCAGGTCTCCGCCGGCCTCGAGGAGGGAGTAGCCTGGGTGGTCCCGGAGCACCCCGGCGGCGGTGGCCTGGGGATCCGGCCGGATGACTCTGCCGTCGATCATCATCACTTTGGCTGATCTCTCCTTCCTCTTCCTCACACGCCCCATTAAATTCCCCATTAAACCCTATAATTATTTTTCTCTCCATCTCTATAATTATTAAGGGATAGCTCAAATTAAGATGAGTCAATTATAATTAATTAATGAATCACGTCAAAGAGAAGATTTAGTAGTATGTTGTTCTTAATGGTTTGGAAGTGATCGAGCGAGTAGCAAGTGGCCATATAGAGAAGTAAACGTTTACTTGTCGTATAATTAATAAATTTAGTTTTAATTTTTGGAAGGATCAAGCGTGGAATATATCTTTTGGAGCTTATCTTGTTTAATTTCATTATGTGTAGTCAAGAAAGAAACAATGGATATGTTGACATGTATGTGAATTATGGATCAGGAAACATAATATGATTTGACAAGTAGGCCTTGTCATTTTCTATAAGATGCTACTTGGAATTTACATCTACAATAATACTGCTAGAAAAATTTAATTATTCAATTTGATTAATTTTTTTTTTTCTAAAAAAGTTTAATTTTATTATTTTTCAATAACAATATTAATAAAATATTATTATATGAATTTTTCTATATTATTAGACTTAATCCCCTATTATATATTTATTTATATTTAAGGAAATTGTATTTTATTTTATTATTATTACTTACTAAATTTTTATTATTTTTACTAAAATAAAAAATAATTTACTCAGTATCGTACATGATTGAAACTATAAAGTTGAAACTACATAGTTTAATAGAGTTCTTTAAAAGTGTTCAACCTCTTGTACCATCATGCCAACTAAGTAACAATAGATGTAGCACAAGAAGAAATTGAGTGTTGAGAGGTTTGACGAGTAGAAGTCTAGAATAAAAAAGAAATTGAATGTTGGGAGGTTTGAATCTAGAATAAAAATGATAAAGGAATGTATAAATTGTTGAGAATATAATCAAATCCTATATTGAAAATATATGAAAAAAATCATAGGTTTAAAAGATGAAAAATATCTTCATTAGTATGAAATCTTTATGAAAAAGTCCAAAAATAAATTCATGAGAACTTAGACCTAAAGTTGGCAATATCATACCATTGTAGAGATATGTGAATTCTTTTGATCCTAACAAGTGATATCAGAGTCATGGTCCAGACCGGATGTCATATGAGATGACCTTGAATGAAGTTGAGGGGAGGCTCGGAGCAGATCAAGAATGACCGGATGCTTGAGGGGTTATCCTAATTCGTTTAAGGGGAGGATTATTGGGAATACAATCAAAGCTCCATATTGAAAATATATGAAAAAGATCATCCATGAGGGATTAGGCCCAAAGTAGACAATATCATACCATTATAGAGATATGTGAATCTTTTTAGTTCTAATAGTTTACCTAAGGGTTCCTATGCATCATATCATAGGGAGATTGTATCACACAACCTAAGAGAACTCTCAAAATTGATATCTATTTCATATTTCAACATTACAACAGTAGACATATTTATACTAGGACTTACAAAGGACTCAAGTAACATAAATGCTAGTAGATGGATTCATTGAAAACACAAAGGACTCATAAAGACACATAGTAAACATAAAAGACTCATAAAATATGCTACAATTTTTCAAGCATGAGAAATTAAAGCATATTGAATTATTAGACATTTAATGTTGAGTTTTGACTTAAATTCTTTGGAATTGATGAACTTTATATCATTTCCCAAGTAAATTTATCTTCTTCCAAGACATGTCAAATTAATAGTGGAGTTTTTTTAGAATCTTTGTTTTACATTTATAGACTTTTAATGGAGTTTGTCACTTGTCTCCATCAAATCTCCTTAGGTGAGAAAAACTTATCCCTAGCGAGTTAAAAGCATGAGATCTTCTCTATTCAGCTGTTGAAATTCATCATCAATAATACATGTTCATTCAAAAAAGGGCCGTGCATTCCATTTGATAAGATAATTTTGATAATCGCTTTCCTTTTCACATACAATATGATGATCAATTACATCTTCAATGTCATATTTCATGGTTTGAATTGATGGCAAATGAACATTATGTGCATTACTTGCCATAACTTTTTCATGTCCAGAATATAAAGTGAGATCCTCAATGTTGAAGACATTGCTAATACCTATATCTGTTAGGTAGCTCAAGGACATAAGCATTAGAGTTGATTTTCTTTAAAACTTTATAGGGTCCAACATTCCTTGCATAAAGTTTCTTATAATTCCCTCTTGGATATCTTTCTGGCCTTATAAGGACCATAACCATATCGCCTTCCTGAAATTCAACAAACTTTCTTTTCACATCAACATGTGTTTTATATTTTTCATTGCTTAGAGCATTTTTTCGCTTGACATCATGTATATCTTGTATGTGTTTGCTAATAGCATCAGCTTCAGCACTTGGTCTTGCCTCCAATGGTAAAAAAACCAAATCAATTGGATTTCTAGGAAGCATACCTACAACAATTTCAAATGAGTTGCGTCTAGTAGATCTATTCACCAAACTATTATATGTAAACTCAGCCATAAGAAAAATTTGATCTCATGTGGTAACATGATCTCCAATCAGGCAACGAAGTAAATCACCCAAACTTCTATTGACTATGGTTGTCTGACTATATGTTTGAGGGTGAAAAGAAGAAGAAAACTTCAATTTTGTATTCATCAATTTCCATAAGATTCACCAGAAGTAGCTTGTAAACTTCACATCTTGGTCAGAAATAATTATTAAGGGTAACCCATGTAGATGAACAACTTCTTGAAAGTTTAGCAATGTGAACAACATCTGACGTCTTTGAGCATGGAATGATGTGAGCCATTTGTGAGTCATGTCCTCTAATGGTTTTAGACAAACCAAGCACAAAATCTATGCTTAGATCTTGCAAGTATTTTTCTTTCTCCCTTTAGATAATTGGCATGTGTGACATTGAGAGACAATCTCTATCACAACCTTCTTAAGACTAAGCCAATAGAAATGGTCTTCATCCATTGCAATAGTTTTATCCCTTCCAAAATGACCTGCTTCCCCTCTAGCATGTAACTCCTATATCACTTGTTTTTGAAGAGAAGTATTAGACAAATAAAGTTGAGTTTCTTTAAAGAGATAATCATTATGCAGCAAAAAATCTAAGAAATGTCCATGTTGTCCCACCATTAAAGCAACAAATATATTGCTGAAATCTTTGCACAAAGGGTAATCTTTCTTAAGTAGTTCAAATCCCATCATTTGTATAGTCATAGAAGAAAGAATATATATCACTCTACTAAGTGCATCAGATACTTTTTTTCAACACTAACACTAGATTTGTGTTTGATTATGTTGGGAATATTGGTCCAATATATTACAAAGGTATATTTTTGTAAGAAAGAGACCCATTTTTCATGTCGATGACTTGGTTTTTTGCTGAGAATTGATATATTGAAGAGCTTGGTGATTAGAATATAGAACAAACTCTTGTGGAAGGAGGTAGTGTCGCCAATAATGCAAAACTTGAACTACTGCATACAATTTTTTTTATCATAAGTGGAATATCGATGATTCATCTCATTCAACTTCTCACTAAAATATGTAATAGAATGTCCTTCTTGATTTAATATACCTTCGATTCCAACATTAGATGCATCACATGCCACTTCAAAGACGTTTGAAAATTTTGGTAGTTGAAGAATAGGTGCTTCAACCAATTTTTTTCTTATTTCTTGAAAAGCTTTTGAAGTTGTGTTGGTCCAAACAAATGGGTCTTTCTTCATATAATCAGTTATAGAGGTCATAATAGTGCTGAAATTTTTGATGAAACACCTATAAAATGTCGTTAGGCCATGAAAACTTCTAATTTCTTGTAGTGTTCTAGTCAACGACCACTTTTGGATGACTTTTACCTTATTAGGATTTGTCTCTAATCCTCTAGATGAAACCACGAAGCCCAAGAATACCACAAAAGAAGTCATAAAGGAGCATTTCTTTAAATTTATAAAGAGCTTCTCTTTGTGAAGAATTCTCATTACTTGTTGTAAATGGATAAGATGATCTTCTTTACTCTTATTAAAAATTAAGATATCATCGAAAAAAACAACCACAAACTTTTTGATAAAGGGTTGTAGTATCTAATACATAAAGCTCATAAATGTGCTAGGAGCGTTGGAAATACCAAAAGGCATGACAAGCCATTTATAAACGTCATCTTTAGTCTTGAAAGCTATCTTCCATTCATCTTTCGATCTTATGTGTATTTGATGATACCCACTTTTCAAATCAATTTTTGAAAAAATATAAGAACCAGCCAACATATCCAGCATATCTTCAAGGTGAGAAATTGAGAATCGATATTTGATAGTGATCTTATTGATCGTGTGACTGTCAATACACATGTGCCAGCTACTATCTTTATTTGGTGTTAACAATGTAGGGACAACATATGGGCTCAGACTTTCCCGAATGAAACATGTTGTCGTCACCGCAAGTGTACGGTAATGTTGTCAAATAATAAAAAGATATTGATCCCACAGAGATTGTGGACTAAGTATTAGTGATTTGGTGAAAGAAGTTAACTACACTAATCGAATTGTGAGCTTGTGAATCTTAAGAGAGAGAAAGTATGTGTGTGTGAGAGAGAGAGAGTTGAGAGGTCTAGATCCAGATGTGTGAGGATTAGTTTGGGGAGTGATTCTAAGCTTTTGGTTTTACTATGATGTTTAGATAATGTCCATATAACATGATCATCTCCTAATTCTCAACATTACTCTTATGAAATAGGATAAATTTCTATGTCAAAGTCTTTTAACTCTAGAAAGTGGAATATATGTTGGAGCCCTCTGTCACTAAGGGCACAAGTGTTCGGTTGAATGAGAATCCTTTGTTACTAAAGATCTCCCGATTATCTAGTCTAGTAGCAACCCTAACATAGAAGCAAAACCCTAGATTTATATACATCATTCACATACAAATTTTGTCAAACATACACAATACACATAGCATAAGAGAAAACATCTTATAGAAATGAAAAATTGGCATATCCATAGTTCATACATCATTAATCACATCATAGTTACTCCCTAACCCTAGAATATACAATATTTACTTCATAGAAAGGGGAAGAAAATCAAAAGACATGAAGATAAACATTCAAGCCCTAATTTAAGATGAAAAGGGAAAGAATGCTTAGCCGGTTGAAGTCTTGGTCTTTGGGAGTCCTCTCCTTCCTTGGATGATTATGGATCGGAGAAATCCACCTCAAATCGCTGGAGAAATCTTTGGAATATAAAGTGTGAAGGACCTAGGATTCTCCCAAACAGGAAAGAACCACCCCGCCTCACAAAGGGGCAAAACCCTCCTTTTATACATGTGAGGCATGACCCAGGTTATTCCTGGAACACGACCGTGTCTCAGAAACACGGTTGTGTCTCAGAAACATGGTCGTGTCTTGAGACACTAATAGGTGGAGGCATGGCCGTGTCTGGTAGACACTGCCCAAGGTTGAGGAAGAGCTGCCAGTGACACACGACCGTGTCTGGGAGACATGACCGTGCCTTGAGTCTGCCCAGACTAGTCACACGATCGTGTCTGGGAAACACGGTTGTGCCTTGACCTAGTGCACAGGTGTCACACGGCCATGTCTTGAGCTTGAACTGCTCTTGAGGCATGCTCTAAATTTAGCCGTGTCTGGGGGACACGGCCTAGCTCTGGCCATGCTTGGGAGGCATGGCCAGGGTTTTTCTTGGCTTCTTGGTTTCCCGCTCTGCTTTCTGTACTATTTTTCTGCTTTGCTCTCCGTGAAAATTTCATTTCGCTTCGAAATGCATCCTGTAAATGAAAACACAAGAGGAGCAGATCTCCGAACAATATGGAGTAAAAAATATAATAATATAATAAAATGAGGTGTGATAGTATAGATCATGTCAATGAAATATAAGAAGATGTGTGTCAAACAATGGATAAAATAATATATAATCTACGCACATCACACCCCCAAACTTAAACATTTGCTTGTACTCAAGCAAAAACTTGCAATCTAGATTCATGTGGCAATGAGGTGCATTATAATCCCTAGTGATTCACATTAATCCTATCTCATAGTTTCATTAATGAGCATGATACACTGATTTGTTTGAGAATGACTTAAATAATAGTTCTCCATGCTCGGTGCAATAAGTGACCTAATATTTTCAAGTATCAACTCCCAAGTCTAGTCAAGTCGTCATCTAATTATATTCCTTATGCTTCTGGCGAGGGACTTACCTACCACACGTATGGTTCATCTGTCTTAACTATACAAGATCTCAAAGGATAGCTCAGATCAAGAGAAACATAACAGTTATTTCCCCAATAACCTAACTCGGTCTCAAAGGGATAACTTGTTAGTTTTCACTCATGACAAATATTTTTTAACCCTTATTCATGTCTTTTTTTTATGTGCTTGTTTGTAGCAATACGTAGCACTAAAATA
>JBBUKS010000042.1:1879192-1898130 GCA_038050645.1 Hedychium gardnerianum
CTGGCAACCTAACGCAACCCTCCTCCTTTATCCGGGCTTGGGACCGGCCATGACTAGTTCGTCATGGGCGGAGTTATATAAAAATAAGTTCCCAGAAGAAATAATTAGGATAATAGCATAAGACAATAATATCCTAATTTTCTGTTACACAATACATAGATTATTGACAGCTAAAGATGCAAATACTGGACTAGATTTAAGACAAAGAGAAGCAATGAGAGATTAGAGCAGCTTCAATTATTTAGCTGGAATTGGATCAATTTTTTTTTAATGATTTCTTAACATTAACAGCAATATCTGGTAATTACTGTAACCCAGAATTAGGAGAAAGACCATTTAGTAAATTACTAGGAGATTTAGGAAAAGAAATTCATAAAGCATGGGCTGAAATGAAAGTTACACCTCAATATGATAATATAGGAGTTTGTATACAACACATTCTTAAAAGATAAATGCACGTATATCCAAATACAAAAACAACTTAAAAATTAACACTATGATTTTTGTAGCCAAATATACACACCACAACAATATGGACTCAACCAATAAAAACAATACAGGCGATGAGGGAAACCATCTAATAAACCTAGTCTACAAGCCAAATCTAGGGGAAAACTAAGGAAAAAGTACTTTGTAAGGAAAATAAACTATACTTAAAGAAGGACAAACATGCTCGAAAATTTAAACCAAAGAAAACATATGCCAACACCGTCACTTGTTTTGCTTGCCATGAAGCAGCACATTTGTCTTTGGCATGTCCTATAAAGAAAAATCTTTATATTAGAGAAACTTAACTAGTCACTTGTACAAACTTGGACCTAGTTGAGATACAATCATATGTTTCTAATACTTTTTCTATATATTCAATTGTCTCCTTTGACGAACTAGATGAAGTCTCTTCTTCACCTGATTATATATTTATAAATTTGTTTCTATCACATCCATAACGCATAACCGACAAATGTGGAATGCCCACAGATCTGGTACAAGACGAACTTTATAACCTGGACGAATAATGGGAAGAGGTATTTCCACCTAACCTGACTAATATGGATATGATGTTACAACAAGTGCTTTTTCAGCACACACCGGATATCCTATCTGACTGTCAGCATGATCTTATAAACTGGAACTAATAACGTTCCATGTTTTATATGTAGTTATACTATTCCTTAGACAAAAGGGACACATGTTTTCTTTGCAAGAAACAATGTTGCAGTCTTTGTCTTGCCCACAATTTTGGAATTCATATACTAACTCAAATAATACATGGACCTCCACGTAATTTCCTACTCGAAATCAGAATTGTGGTTTTAGAAACACGACTCAACCTCTTAGAAACAAAATTTAAGAAGCTCACCCCACCAATAAACCCTCCTGCTTTACTTGATAAAGGCAAACGTATAGTTGTGCAGAAGCCCCAACTAGAGTATGACATGGTCTTTATTAAAACGCCAAGCATCTGTAATACTAGTCGCATCATGGACATCCGCGTTAGGTGTCTCCTCAATATACCAAAATTTTTATTGCTCCTTAGGAGTTTAAGTTTGATTAGTGTTTTTACTAAAATCAATCTTTGTTTTTGATGTTTCTAGGTGTGTGACTGAGTCTAGGTGGTTTATAATTGAAATTGGGTTGATTTGGAGGTGTTTTGGATTGTTTTTAGATAGAATATGTTGCACAACAGTATGGATAGAATTTGAGAAATACAACAACAACCAAGTCTTATCTCACTATATGAGGTCGGTTATATGGATCATTTTATGCCATTGAACTCTATCTCCTACTATATCATCATTTATACTTAAATAAATTTTATCTTGTTTTATTGTTGCTAACCAAGTCTTTTTTAGTCTTCCTCATTTGATGTGCGTATTTGTCATAGTTTCACATCGCCTAACGGGAGCATTTATTGGTCATCTAAGTACATGCACATCTCAAACGTATCTCTTGAAGTTTTCTCTTAATAGATGTTATTTCGATTTTCTCTTTAATGCTCTCATTTTTTATTTTGTTCATCCTCGTATGTTCACACATCCACCTTAACATCCTCATTTCTACAACTGTCATCTCTACAACTTTCATCTTCTGCTCATGTTCTCGAGTCATAGTCCAACATTTAGTTCCATATAACATAGCAGGCCTAACTGCTGTTTTATAGAATTTTTCTTTAAGTTTTAGAGGTATTTTACTATCACATAAAACAACCGACGCTCTCCTCCATTTCGTCAATCCTACTTATATTTTATGTAATCTATGTAAGACATTTCTCTTAATTCCGTCATTATTTTGCAAAAATAATTCTAAATACTTAAAGTTCTCAGTTTCACATAATTCGTTATCTCCTATCTTAACAATTGTCATATTATGTTTAATATTGTTAAACTTAAATTTCATATATTTTATTTTTACCCTATTAAGTCTTAAAACCTTTTACTTCTAGTATTTCCCGCTAAGATTCTAGTTTAACATTTATTATTTTACGTGTCTCATTTATCAAAATAATATCATCTGCAAATAACATACACCATGATACTGTATCTTGAACGTGTCCAGTGAGTTCGTCCATGATTAGTGTAAAAAGATAGAGACTTAGAGCTGATCCTTGATGTAATCCTATCTTTATTGAAAATGTTTCAGTTAATCCACCTGAAATTTTCTAGTCGTTACATCCTCATACATATCCTTAATTAGATCAATATATATTATGCTAACACCTTTCTTTTCTAGAATTTTTCATATAATTTCTCTTTATCATAAGTTTTTTCTAAGTCAATGAATATCATGTGTAAATCTTATTTTTGCTCTCGATACTTTTCAATTAGTTGTCTAAGAAGATGTGTAACTTCTATTATCGACCACCCAAATTGATTTTCGGTCACGTCTCCTTCCTTAATCTTTTTTACATTATTCTTTCCCAAAGTTTTAAGGTATGATTCATTAGTTTAATAGCTATATAGTTTGTACAATTTTGTATGTCTCCCTTGTTCTTATATAAAGGAACACTTAACCTCAATTGATCAGCTATTTTTTTCGTTTTCAATATCATGTTAAATAATTTCGTAAGCCATTCAATACTTTGTTTCCCTAGGCACTTTTATATCTCTATCAGAATATCATCGGGTCCAACGACTTTTTTATTGTGTATCCTATTTAAAGCTTGTTTTACTTCTGAAATTTAAATTTTACGGTAAAAATTTAAATTTTTATACTTATTTGACCTACTTAAATTACCTAAGTTAAGTTGGTCGCCTAAATCTTTATTAAAAAGTTGATGAAAATACATATTCCACCGCTTTTTTATTTCTCTATCATTTACTAGTAGTATTCATCTTTGACACATTTTTTGTGGGTAAAATCTCTTGTCTTCCTTTCTCTCGCTTTAGCTATTCTATAAATGTCTCTTTTCCCTTCTTTTATATTCAATTTTCGATATAATCATTCAAAAATTTTATTCTTTGCTTTATTCATTATTTTCTTAGCCTCTTTCTTAACTAATGTATATTTTTTTAAGTTTTACTCGTTCTTACAAATATATAATTTCTTATAAGCTGTTCGTTTTCCCTTTATTTTCTCCCGCACTTTCTCATCTCATCACTGAGATTCCTTACTTGGTGGTCCATGCCCCTTTGATTTACCGAGTACACTCTTAACTTATTTTCAACTTTGATATCATCTTATCCCATGTTGTATTGGGTCACCATATATTTTCCCTAATGCTTGTACTCTTCCTACCTTCTCCTTAAATATGTTTTGCTTCCCATCCTTTAACTTCCACTACTTAATTCTAGAAGTCGTATATATTTTTTCCTATTGATACTATGTTTGAGGCGTATATCCAATACTACTAACCTATGTTGGGTAGTTAAGCTTCCAGGGATGATCTTGCAATCTTTACAAATTTTTCTATTCCTCTTCCTAATCATAATAAAGTCAATTTGCGATTTATTATTCCCGCTTTTAAACGTGATCAAGTGTTCTTCTTTTTTCTTAAAATATGTATTAGCTAATATAAAGTCATATGCTATTGCAAAATCAATATAGTTTTCCTTCTTCATTTCTCGTTCTAAATCCATAACCTTCGTGTACCATCTCGTATTCCTCATTTTTCACTTCAACATATCCATTTAGATCGTCTTCTATAAAAATCATTTCATTTAGCGAAATATTTTATAATACTTCATCTAGGTTGTCCCAAAACCTTAATTTGGTAGTTTCATCTAATCCTACTTGAGGTGCATATACGCTAATTACGTTCATAGTTTCTTTCGTCACTATTATCTTAAGAGTTATAAGTCTATCTCCTTTTCTAACTACTCTTATAACTTCATCCAATGAGCTTCACCTGTAGAGGAACTCCTATAGCAGCCCCGACGTCTTGGTAGGTGTGGGGAAGACAACCCCTGATTCATAAAACAGTCAGCACAGATCTTACACAATTTTTCTCATACAGTTAGTGTTCATCATGGGTTACTTAGATAAGGACTGAGGAAAAAGTATGAACTAACCAAGTACCACTATGTTATGATTTAGCAAAGGATTTTAAGCTTCTATAAGTACAATATCCTTATTCATAATCAGAGTAACTAATACAGAATAGGTAGAATACAGCATAGAGTAATATATAGAAGAAAATATCTTACATGTCATATACTAAAAAGGCATTACAAACATAAGGAAATTACAAACGTACTTACAGACAGTTAGTAACACTAGTTGGAAACCTTGTTTGCTAGAGACTAGGATCTTCGTGGGTGAGGCGACGTCTACTTGAGGTCTTGGGTGGTTTTTATAAAAAAGAGAGAGAGGACAACTGTGAAGGACCATTTCTTCTTGGAGAAGCAAAAAAATGGAGACGATAAAGATGAATAAAAGTTCATGGAGTATAAAGTAATGGTAGTGGAGTTGGAAAGTTAATGGAGAAGATAAGGAAGAATAAAGTAGTGGTAGTGGAGTTGAAAAGTTAGTTGGTTTTGGGACCTTAAGATTCCATCATGTTTTCTAGATTCTGTTCACTTATGGAATCTAGTTATGGAGTAGAACTATCACCTTAGGCCTCATTGAAATGGGCTGGTTGGTGGGTGGAACTAGTTGCTTGGGCCTTATTTTGTTGGGCCCTTGGGTAGTCTCTGGATCTGTTGAGAGTTGCTTTGTAAATTATAGAGGAGGAATAGGTTGAGCTTGCTCATCTTTTGTTAGCCCATCTTTCTGTCTTCCTTTGGTAGTGTTATAACGGAGTTGTATGTTGTGTCTTGAAGGAGAAAGGAAAGAATCTAGTACTCATGTCTTTGGGTAAGTAAATCTTTTCTATATATGTTTCTCCGGCTAGGAGGTAGTTGTCTGGATTATCTATTTTATCCCAAGACCATTTGGTTCCTTGGACAAATGCTCTCTAATGTTTTAGCTGATGAGATATGCATCCCAATCAAGATCAAAATCAGAAGCATAGTTATCAAATTCTGCTATGGTCCCATTGAGTTCATTAATTTCTATTTTAATGAGATGTTTGGTTAGTTCAATCTTCAAATCTATTCATTTAGGAGGCGAGCTGTCAAAAGTATATATGACGTATGTCTCTTCTTCTTCAAGGGCTAAAGAGATGATCCGTCCCAGTTTTTTTGGGAAGTTACGGATAGAGTCAGGATCATGCACCCATAATTTGTAAAGCAAATCATAGTTTATTAAGTGGAATGGAGTAATTATTTTGCCTTTAATTGGTGGTGGTTCATAAGTGTCTAAATCTATGTGTACTCTTCCGAAGGAATATATGAGTTGACATTGACACCTATATTTTTTTGAAGTTTCACAAATTTTGTTTCTTTTCTGTCATTTTAGCTTAGGGCTGAATTCTGCTTCATAGACTATTGTCATTCCTTGAGGTATCTTGTGATATAATAGTTTCGCTTCACATAAATTGGCAAAAATCAGGAAAGTAGATTTTTTCTGCAAGATTACGAATGTAGGTAGCTACTTCTTCTAGAATAGTATTATGAAGACATAATAAGATTGTTTTTGATCCTCTTTATGCTGAAGTAGCTTCTGCTTTGGTTTTTAGCTGCTCTGGTTTTTAGCTGGACAGAGTTAGATAGTTGGGCCTGTGGATCAGTATTTCTGTAGTGTTGGAGCTTTCTAATTTTATGGTGATTGTCTGAGCATAAGTTTTTTCTGATTGACTTGTTTCTTGAGGTGTTCTTCCTCCTGTTTTGAGTATAGTGCTGACAAAGAAGTTAGTTTCAATTACTGTTCTGGCTGAGGCAAATACTTCTTCTAATTACTGTTCAGCCTTTAAAAGAAGGATGTTCACATTCTTGGATTGCAATTGTTACTTCTTCCCAATCATGATATACTTCTACTTGAATGCTAGGATATACTACGTAACAAGAAAATTTCTTTCCTGCTGTTTTTTGTATTGTTGTTTGGAAGTAATTTGTCAAAGCATTGATAATTTCTATTTTGTAATTAGCATTTCTCGGGATAGTTAAAATGGTCCTTATGTTGTCAAGTATGCATGTTTGTATGTGATTAAGTTTTTCTCTTGCTAAAAAGTGGAAATATTCCGCATATCGAGTGAATTGTTGAAGTTCTTGGTTGTCAAACCTCATGGTTTTTATGCAAAAGTTTTTACTTTTTTTTGCTTATTCATACATGCAAAATTGTAATGTTAATGTAGAAGTCTAGATAGTGTATCTGTTAGAGAATTATTACTTCCATTAATATGTTCCCACTGAATGGTTAAACCTTTGTTGATAATAGTGTCTCTAAATTTTAACTATCTTTTTGTGCTAAGTCCTTTTCGTAATTCTTTTATTTGTTGGTTATATTTAACTATAGCCATGCAATTCGTTCTAACTATAATTTCTGGTTTACTGCAGATAAAAAGTCGAAAAATATTTAGATAATAAATAATTGCTAAAATTTTATAATTTAAAGAGGTTAAATCTCCTTTTTCTTTGTATTGTCCAAAAGCATATATACATAGTGCTTCTGTATTTCTTGGTTCATATCGAGAAGGTTTTCTATAGAAAACTCTCTATCCTATTTCACAGTTATTTATTTCTATAATCAAATAGTCATAGTCAAGTGGTAATGTTATAATTGGAATTTTCTTAACCTGATCCTTAATTTGTCTAACTAAAGCTAGCTCTTGTTGATTAAAGTATTTTTGTCCAGTTATGTTTTGTTGTATAAGGGTCACTGATTTTTCTTATATCTTTCAGATATTGTCTGACATAGTTCAATAAACCTAGGAAAGATCTAAGTGTTTGGTATCTTCTATTTTATTAGGAAAGTTTAAAATTTTTGAAGTAATATGCGATTGCAGAGAAATTTTTCCTTGTCTAATTTCCGTTCCCAAAAATTCTATGTGTTTGGCAGCAAGTTTTATTTTGCTCCTTGAGATGATTAATCCATATGTTTCAAATAGGTTGAATACCAGATGTAAATGCATAGTATTCTTCTTTTATTTTGGAAAAAACCAAAATATTATAACACACATACAATTTGCTAAGTTTTTAAAGATATTATCCATTTTTCGCTAGAAGATTTGTGGCGCTATTTTTAAACCAAATGACATAACTAGTCATTCGAAGTGTCTTTCTGGACAAGAAAAGATAGTTCATTCTATTGACTCTGAATGCATCTTGACTTGATAGAATTCAGATTTCATATCGAATTTAGAATATCATTTTGAATCTTATATTTTATTAAGTAATTGATTTTTGTCTGGAATCTTATAATCATCTTCCTAACAATTATCATTAAATCGTTTGTAATTAAATATTATTCTGGATTATCTTTTTTTTTTTGATCAACCCCTTTATTTATTATGAAGGCTGGGTTTCTATGTCGTGAAGTTGATCTTTGGATGACTCCAAGTTTTAGTAGTTGAATGTGAGTTTTACATTCTTCTCTTTTCCAATTGGTGTATTTTAAGTCTTGTGCTTTTATAGTTAGATCAGGGTTTATAATTGTCAGTTTACAATATATCTTATCCCTTTCCCAGTATTGGTGGGATTGTCACCTATAATTTCTAGTTTTTCTAGTCTAGAGACTAGATCGTCTAGATACATTTGTATAAAAATGAGTTGTACCAGTTTTGTTGGTGCTAGCAGGTCATTTGATATTTCTAGATAACTAACTAAATCTTCTACAGTCAAGTGTTTTCAGATATTAAACTACTTTTCTTTAGGTCTTGGAAAGCCATGTCACAAGATCTTAGCTGTATATTTAGTAAACAAAAGCTGGTATTTAGTAAACAAGAGCTGGTGTAAGAAGTTTTGTCTATACAAAATATATATATATATATATATATATTATATTTTTATTAAATAATGTGGAAATATCAGTTGCTATTTCTCACTCTCTTAGTTAGTAAGCTTAACAAAGCTTCCCCAACTAAATTGTTCAAAGTGCCATTTTGTTGATTACTGTGCTGTTTTTGATGTTGAGCATGATTATTACAATGAGCTACAATCTACTTGCCAGATTGTTCTTGTAGGACCGTTGAGAATGAGAGGGGGGTGAATCTCGTCACTTAAAATTTTTTCTTTTCTTTTAAAAAATTTATCGGAATACGAGTACACAGCGGAATAGAAATAAGGAAAAACAAAAGAAAGAACACACTTAGGCTTTTACTTGGTTCAGAGCCTAGCCGACTCCTACTCCAAGACCCTATGATCTCTTGGACCGTATCAATTGGATAATTCACTAAAGATCTCCTCGGAATAACTTTCGGAAAAGAGTTCGGTTACAGAAATGAAATGAAGAGTATAACAAAAGTCTACATTTCTCTAATATAATGAAATAAAAACAAGGTTATCAACACGAAGTAAAGAAGCGGTTTGAGCTCGACATGTTGGAGATGACCTTGGCGTTAGGGTTGCACAATACGAAGTAGATTTGAGAGTAAGAATTTGATTGCACAGAACTTATATGCCAAGCCTTCGTCCTCGAGGCTCATTTTTATAGCCGAGCCAACAGTCGATCATATTCCATTGATCCTCCTGAGCTTTCAAATTCGGATCTGATCCATCGATGAATCCTAATGATCAGTCGACGGAACCCAATGAACCTCCCTGAGTTTACATCTAGCTTCTTGAGTTGATTCATCGTGAAATAAGCTTGATCCGTTGACTAATCCACTCTATCTCGACGGAACCCAAGCTTTTCTTTTCGTTGGATCTGGTTGATCGATCCAATCTCCGTGAAATCTACTGATCCGTTGACGGAACAAGCCTATCTGTCGACGAAACCTAATGTTACCTTTTCTCCTTCGATCTGATTTGATCTCATCTCAATGAAATCTTCATCGACTAATCAACTTGATTAGTTGACGAAACAAGTTTTACCTTTTGTGCTTTGATTTGGATCTGAACTGTTTCGGATTTCCAAGGATTCGTCGATGGAACCAATCTATCCGTCACCACTCAATAATACTTAGTTCCTACAAAACTGTGTTAGTACAAATATAATATTTATCCTGCAAAACAAAGTTAGACAGATATTTAATATGAATGGATAAGACAGTTAGGACGGTCTTGATCTTAACTTAAAAATTTTCGTTGGTTTCTTCAGTTGGATCAACGCCTAAAGTTTGTTCCATTTGGGACACGACCTCACTGCACTCCCTCTAGGAGCTTACCTCAACTCACCTGCCAAACATCTGGTCCTTTAGATCGGTTTGGACTTTCTCTGCTCAGTGTCTAATCAACCTGATCCACTAAGACTTTCCTGCAAAACTAAATTAACACAATAACAATAATAGTAATGTAAATAGTATTAGCAAACCTATACATAGGTTTATCAAAATCCGCTGGTCCGGTCGACTGCGCACGGTCGATCGAAAACCTTTCGGTCACACATGCTTGAGGTTCACTCCTCCAAAACTTCTCATTACCTAGGGTTATCTTCCGATTTTCCCTTTGCTTAGAGTTCACTCATCTAAAACTTCTTATTACCTAGGGTTACTTTCGATTTTTCTTTTGCCAAGTCTTAAGTCCTCTAAACCCGCTTGAACTTGCTAGTCACTCGGTATACTACTCACCCTTTCTTAACCTCCAATTAGGTTTTTTCCTTGTCTAACCGCAATTAGAACTTTTCCTCGCTTAATCGCAGTTAGGACTTTCTCTTGTTTAACCGCACCCTAAATCCTAAAACCCTAAACCCTAACCCGCACAACCCTCAAAATCCCATAATCTCCATAACCCCCATAACCTTTTTAACCCCCATAACACTCATAACTCACTAACCCCTATAACCCTCTTAACCTGCATAACCCTCAAAACCCTATAACCCCTATAATCCTCAAAACCCCATAACTCCCATAACTCTCATAACCCTCTTAATCCCTATAACACTCATTAACCCCGATAAGACTCATAACCCACTAATCTCAATAACCCACGTAAACTCTCATAAAATACATATATATACAGTAGCTGCATTGGGGAGTGAATCGGTAGAAAATGCTAGGGTTCATCGAAAACCCTAAAAGCACGCACGGCAGCGAGACGCTAAACAAGGCTAGGGTTAACCAAAAATACTAGGGTTCACCGAAATCCTTAACAACACACATGTACCCAAAACATGCGAAACCTCTAGGGTTCACCGAAAACCCTAAAAACACGCATTGACCCAAAACACACGAAAATGCTAGGGTTCACCGAAAATCATAAAAACACGCACGACAGCAATACACTAGACAAGGCTAGGGTTAACCGAAAACCCTAAACACACGCGCGGACACCTTGGCCTGACTAGACTTCTCATTTGACTAGGTCAATTTTGACCAAACTTTATTAAACATATTGTCAAACAAAAAAAACCCTGAAGGTCGATTGCACCAACAATTCTGGGCCTAGGTAATACAACATTATACTGTACAGAAGAAGATCGTATGTAACAGGAAGTTTCAAATGGTCAAGGTTGCATGTGGAAGAATTGACTTGAACATTTTTTTTTTGTGGATTCAAAACATGTAGCCTTACAAGTTTTTTTTTTTTTGAAGACAACTACTATTCAAAATGATGATCTGATTAATAGACAACTAATTTCACATTTCATTAATTTTTACAATGACTTTAGATTAATGTTGGATCCTATCACCACTACTTTGATTACAATGGTGGGAATTAGTGATGGGTTCCATTACCCTGGCTCAAAGAAAAAAGAAATGAGGGGACCCGTTTTGTTGTTTTGTCTTAGCAATGAATTTTAGATATGAAGTGGTCAGATCAATTAGTGACCCTTCAGCAACTCTTTCTGCAGTTGCAAACATACTGTGATTTTTATCTGCCTATTGGTCCCATAAATGTTCATTAGTTGGTGAAAAAAATGGTGTCATATGCTGTATTGTATTCGCAGAGTGATGCTTGTATTTGTATATACCTGACTGCTGTAGTGTTTTTCTGAGTTTATCGGGTTTGTCAGCTAAGTTATCACGTCTCATAAGATTTTGATTGGGGTCTCTTACTAGTCAGTAATAGATTTAAGACAATCAATTTAAGCAGTTCATTTAATCAAACAGCCCATTTTTTCAATCTGTTCCTTTATGAAAATTATGCAAGATCACTCACCTATCTTTCCATAATAATAAAGAGAATAACAGAAATGGTGTTTATTATTCCATTTTGAGTTTTTGACAGAGGAACACCATCTGCCAGAATCAACTACATATTCTTTTCTGCACTTTGCTATTCTCTATAATCCTTCAAAAGTTGAATACAATCAGATGGCAATATCATATTTGCTCACATATTATTGTTTTTTTAGTAAAATACTACAGTTTTTGGGATACTGAATTTTATGCTGTTTTCTTGTGCTTTGAACTCCTGGATTTGTCTAGTTAGATTCTGTTATATCTATATATCCTGATCTTTCAGCTATGCTTCTGCATTAATACTCTAGTATTTCTATAGGAGGCCGCAGCCAACAATTAAATTCTCCTTCACTGCGACTAAAGAGGCAATCTACGTTCATGCTGTTGTATCTGCAAAGTTAGTTAGCCTCACAAGACCATCATTTTACATGGTTAATTGGTACTTAATTCTAATATAATTGTTTCTGCCATGGTATGAAGGCATATTCGAGGACTTTGCAATAGTGACATTGAAAAATTGCTATGGCATTGCTCTTCTCACTCGATCAAAGATGGAATACCAGGAGTGATTTTGATGTTTATCTTATGCATTATACCATCTTCGTTCATTTGACAATATGCAAATTTGATTTGCTTAGTTGAGTGATAATATTTTCTTAAAATAAACTGATGTATGCCATCATGGCATGTATTTCAGATTGTCTTTTCTCTATATGTTTTTTTGTTGAATCAGCACATTATTGACTGGCACTGTCTCATTTTGTGTAAACCAGGCGGTTAGCATTTGTCTTTATACACTCTAATGCTTCACCGCTGGCGGACACAAGTTTAGGAAAGGGACAAATTCCATTTTTCAATGGTGCATGGTACTAAAAATGATTAATATATATATTTTTTAAAAAATTGCAGGCCCTTTCTTGTGTTCGCCCCTGGCTTCACCTGTTCACATTTTGCCAATTTAGAATTTGGATATTAGCTAGATAACTTCTATTCCTTGTAATCTTTACACATCTTCTCTTTGTTGTTTGAGTATATCCAGTTTTCAACTAATCTTTTTTCTCTTCCTTAGTAGTAAGAACGTCTTATTTGTGGACACACCAATCTAATATGGTTTTAATAAACTTTGGTTCCTTTGTTAATGTTTATGAGCATTTTGACTCTCTATGGGCAATTCTACTGCTGTTGATAACTTATAGATTGTCAATGCTAATTGCACATTCGGGTAACCATCCTAGATCATTGACTTCTTAACTATTACCAATCTAGAATAGTCCTCGATTGTCAACTTAACCATTCCAATCTACTATGCTCTTATGTTTTTTACCTGCGTTCGATTATACTACATTTTCCTTGGCAATTATTAGTGCCTTACCTGCAAAATGACTGAAATGATTGAAATAACAAGGAGCTTCAATCACAATTTTGTTTGGGCTGTAATAATTGGAATCAAACTGCAGTTGACAAAGTTTCAGTCGAAACTGCAAATTGCAAAAGCCACTTCAAACTTAAAAGCAAGGAGCCAATTATTGTGATACTTTTCTATTCCAACACTGTTTATTGGCTAAAAGTGACAAGTGAATGGGTATTTTACCACTTTACCTCGGTTATTTGTGTGTGTTGATTAAAACGCTTCAGATTCAATCTAAGAACAGTTCTTGTTTGGTTAGCATTATTGCCATTTGACTTCCATGAGAAGCAAAATCTACAAATTTGACCTGACTGAATTCAGGACATTATCCCAACTTTACTTTATCTTTTACTTGTGTTTTCTTGTCCTTTACCTCTTATTTTGATCATATCTCCAATACTGGATTCAGTCAACATGACAGTTATAGAAAGCTTATAATATGCAAATAGTTGGATGACCAGTGGAATATGAGAGATAAGGCTTATCTATTGTTTTTATTCTGGAAGCTCAAGTATTTATTGGCAAATAGGATTAAAAACCTTTTCTAACCCTAGATCATGTAATGTAGTTTCCCTATATAACTTTATTGTGGGTATATAGTTGGAAGAGGACTTTTTATCACATTAGATTCTTTCTCATGCCATTGATGCTAGGGATAGTTGCATATATGTTCTTAGAAAGTTTTTTTTTTGTGTGTATTTGTCCCTTTAAAATTTCAGTTTGGCATAGAAATGGTGATAGATTAACTAATGACATAAACTTCAATTGATAATAATTACTTTCAAATATATATAGATAAATTTTGTATTAATGGAAAGTATAAAATGTCATAGTTCTCACATTTTAATATTATCTTTAATAAATATTTTTATTTGAAAAATTTCAGTCATTCAATAATAAATCTTGAATACAATACAAGATAAACTATAATTTCCAATTCTTAGAAAAATAAAATAAAATTTCCACTTCCATAATTATTTTAATATCTTGTAACATGTTTTTTCTATGCTAGACTTTGCATATGCTTTTTTTTTTCACATCCATTCTTGATTTGTACAAGTAGATAAAGTTGTGGCCAACTTAAATTTGCATATACCAGTTAGTGGGGTTTTGATAATTGTAGTATCATGTGCTATTGTAATTTGAATTATGGTGCTATTAATACATGTTTTGAATTATGGTGCTACATGTTTTGGCCAGAGTAGAAAATGTGGATGAATGAGTCCATATATCTGTCCTATATGTTGAATAGAAAAAATAATTTTCGAGGTGTTTATGTTTAATTCTCTTTCTTATATATCATGGACGACTTATCAAATTATTTGTAGTGGGTAATTTTGCTACATGTCTAAATCTGATATTTGCATTGCATAATTATTTTGCATGATTCTGTCTGAAAATGACATATATATATTTTTTGTTCTTTTCTATCATAAATATGTTCTTTAACATATTACATAGTAATTTATATAATGATTTATTAGCTAATTATTTGTTTTGCTCATAAACCTGTTGTAGTTTGACGTTTATGATGGGTTTTTCATCATATAAGATAATATGTTGGGTTTAGAAAATATTTTGTATTCCTTGAGAGAGAACCATTTAACTTGGACCAATGCTAGCTGCAAGTCTGCAGCTAGTGTTCTTATGTTTCTAAAAAATCTTCATTCATGACTGTAGTCTTTTCCTCATTCATTATTCATTTTGTTATTACAATTAAGTTATTAACTTGCTACTATCATTTTTTTTTGCCACAGGCTCCCCTTCAATCGGATGAAGCCCAGTGTAGTTATTTCGTCTTATGATATATGAGAGATATAATTGAAGACGTCGTATTTATTGACAAGGTTTCATCGTAGCCAATAGTAATATTAAACATATTTTCAAATTTTCTTATTGAACATGCTTTTAAAATGATTTGTGCAATTAATTATCATATAATACTCAAACTATTCAGTAGTTTGCATCTTTATTCATTTATTCACATATAGTTCGCAAAAGCTGTGATAGCTACAATGGAAATTGATGAAGTACATTCGGAGTGGGAGAAATGCATATAAAATCACATATCTAATAAGTAGGAAATTTAGGTATTCATAACTCTTTTGGTTAGGTGTTGTAATCTATAAATGTTTTGGTTATTCATAACTCTTTTGGTGTAGTGAGCCTCTAATGTGTAGTTGTTTTGCTACAAGTGTTGTATATATATATTTTAAGGGTGATTATTTAAAATGGGATGATATGAGTCTAAGTGTGTAGAGACTTGGTGAATACACACATGACAATGACTTGGCACAGTGAGGTTAATTGATGGCTCAAAGTCAATGAAGTTTGGAGAAGAAAAATATAGATCGTTCGAGGAACTACAGACGAGTATCAAAGTATGTCAATGCCTAAATAGTGAACTATATACGTCGAGTATGAAGGATATCATTGGGAGAGAGGCAAGAATGAGGAGCTTGATGAGTGATGGCTGAGGTTGACTATCATTACAACAAAATTATTAAAAGACAATGATTAAAGACGGTTGTCTATGATCAAAAAAATTGTGATAAATCGACGCGTTGAGAAAAATAGGACGCTCAAAGATAATGGTGATTATCGAGAACTGTAGCGATTGATATTAGTTGATAAACATTTGAATTACTCTAGACATTTTTTTGTTAATAAATTTCTGTATTTTTTATTTTGTGAATAATTTTGTTCTATAATTTATTTGTTTTGCTTTAACTCTGCATTTTTTATTTGTAAATAATTTTTTCTTGAAGCTAACTCTAAAACACTTGGATCTGTCCTATTTGTATGCGAAGAATTAATCTTGTAGGAAATTTTTTGCTTATCGATCTTGAGATTGACAGAACATTAAGAAGAATAAGAAATTTTCAAAGACAGTTAGAAGAGGAACAGATTCAGTCCATTATGGCAAACAAATATTTTAAAGATTATGCAGTACATTATGCAAGAGGTTTGAGGTCTTTAATAGACCATCTATTTAGGCTAATAATTTTAAAATCAAACTAGCTGTGATATTTATGGTTCAGTAGAATCAATATGGAGGAAGTCAAATTAAAGACCCAAATCAACACTTAGAAATCTTTTAAGAGATCTGCGGTACTATGAAGATAAATGGAGTTTCAGTTGATGAAATCAGATTAATGTTATTCGGATTTTTGTTGAGGGATAAAGCAAAAGCATGACTCAACTCTTTGCCACCGTACAGTATAATCACATGGGAGCAATGCGAACAAATATTCTTGGAGAAGTTTTATCCTTCAAGTAAGACAGCTCACATGAGAAATCTAATTGTTAGCTTTTCACAATAAGATGGAGAATCTTTATATGAAGCTTGGGATAGATTCAAAGGACTTCTTCGATAATGCCCACACCACGGATTAGAAAAATGATTGGTAATCCACACATTCTATAATGAAATTAACTATCAGACAAAGGTGTCCTTGGACTCCACAACTGGCGGAGCCTTGATGAACAAGGGACTTGATGAAGCGGAAGAAATAATAGAAAGTGTGGCAATGAATCATCATCAGTGGGCGTCGGAGAGAAGTAATCCAATTAAGATTCTCGAAATATATTGTGTGAACACTTTAAATATAATCTCAACCAAGATAGATGCCCTCACAAAAAATGTTTGAATCTATGAATGTCAATCTGGTGCATGCAATAAGTACATGTGCGATATGTGGTGATCTGGAGCACATAATTTTTTTTTTGCCAACTTGGAGGCATCACTGCACAATTGGCTCAGATTGAACAAGTGGATGCAATTGACAATTTTAATTCAAGGCTCAACAACCCATACTCAAACACATATAATCTCGGATGGAGAAATCATTCAAATTTTTCTTATCGCAATAACAACCAAGAAGCAGTAAGTTAATCATCAAATTATTAACAAAGTTTTCAACCCTCAAGATTAGAGAAAATACTTGAAGAGATACAAGCTACTCTGTTAGAAATGAAAAACGATATCAAGAAACTTGGTGAGAGAATGGATAATGTTGAGAACCATCTGAAGATTCTTGATAATCAAATAGCACAGGTAGCTAGTTCTTCTTCAAGGAAACAAGGGCTTTTCCGAGAAAACCTGAGCAAAATTCGATGGAGCATTGTAATGTAGTTGAGCTTAGAAGCGGACGGATCTTGAGAGAACCCCAAGGGATTGCTACAAAAAAGGGAATTGAGAGCATGTCAATTGGAGAGCAAATTTCTTCCTCCACACTTAATGAAAATATCTCAGAGGAAGTTGAGACCGACGATCCAATTGAGAAAATCCCTGTGGGTAAACACGTGCAACAAATTCCTTTTCTCCAATAGATTTCCAAGGCTAAGAAGGATGAAGAATTTGACAAGTTTCTTAAGAAAGTCAAAGAACTTTGTATTAATATCCCTTCATTGATACTCTTCAATAAATATATAAGTTTGTCAAATTCATGAGGAAAATCATTTTAAATAGACGAAGAAAAGATGGACATGAGACTGTGACCTTAATAGAGGAGGTTAGTGCTTTATTTATGAAAGAGCTACTTTCAAAACTCAAAGACCCAGGAAGCTTCTCAATTTTTTGCAAAATTGGAAGAACTTTGATTGATAAAATATTTTGTGGCTTGGGAGCTAGCATCAGTCTCATTCCATACTTTGTTTGTAAGAAACTTGGTATTAATGATCTCAAATTAATAACAATGACACTACAGCTGACAGACCATTCCAGTAGATACCTCATGGGTATTATTGAGGATGTGATAGTAGAAGTAGGGGGTTTCATTATCTCAATTGACTTTGTGGTGTTAGACATAGATGAAAATTCAACAATCCTTATCATCTTGGGTAGGCCATTTCTTGCCATGCTGGAGCTGAAATATATGTGAAGAATCATATGCTGACTTTGGTAGTAGGCAGGGATAAAGTTGATTTTGATTTATCCAAGGTCACTGATCCAAAATTTGTTGTTAAGAAATTCTGCTGCAGGTTGGAAGATTCCCAACCAAAATAAGAAAAGGAACATGACTTGAAGGAAAAACTACCGGATAAAGCATCAAATCCGGTGCGAGAAGTTAAGAGGCCACCGACTAAAAACGATAAATATATCGTCCCGGGAAGAGCCCGGGTGAGGGATGGCCTTGAAACAATAACTTACCATAATGGAGGGGATCACAACTCCTTCAAGGCAAAGGCTCCCAGTTGAGCCAAGAAAAGGTGATCAGGCTCGTGAACTTAAACAAGTGCTTCTTGGGAGGCAACTCAAGGATTTTTGTATGTTAGTTTTTAGTTTTTCTATTTTTAATTTGCTTTTAATTTTGTGTTTCTTTTCTTTTTTAGGTTGTACTCCTCCATGGGTTGGTCGTGGGAATCAACACGGGCATGGAGGAATTTATTAGGAAAAAGTTGGAGCCCGATCGTGCTTCTCCATCACACAGGACATAACTAATCAACAACACAATCGTGTGGTTTCACACGATCGTGTCTCAGGAGGCTCCAGTGCCAGATTGAATTAACAACATGGTCGTGTGATTTTACACGACTATGTCTAAGCAAGCTCCTCAATCATATCATATCAACAGCATGACCATGTGGTTTCACACGACCGTGTCTACTAGAGTGAAGCCACAGAGCAGATTTTCAACACGGTCATGTGCTTTGACATGACTGTGTCATGTTTAAGGCATTTTCTTCACAGCCAACATGGTCATATTTTTCACACACGACCGTGTGAAAAAAAAACACAAAACACAACCGTGTGGATTTTATATAGGCTATTAATACCGTAGGGACACGACTGTGCCCCTCACCTCACACGGCCGTGTCCCCTCCTATTTTGCCCCTTCTTCTTCTTTCTTCTTCTTTCTTCTTCTTTCTTCTTCTTCAAGACAAGATCCTCTCCTCCATTCAAGATCCAACTTCCTTCAACCACAAATTCTT
>JBBUKS010000042.1:1907970-1924020 GCA_038050645.1 Hedychium gardnerianum
ACGGGCATGTACTTAGACGACCAATAAATGCTCCAGTTAGGCGATGTGAAATTATGACAAATACACACATCAAACGAGGAAGAGGAAGACCAAAAAAGACTTAGGTAGCAACAATAAAACAACATAAAATTTATTTAAGTATAAATGATGATATAGTAGGGGATAGAGCCCAATGGCGTAAAATGATCTATATAGCCAACCCCACATAGTGGGATAAGGCTTGATTGTTGTTATATTAAATTATCTAATGTATTCTTTGGCCTTGCTCACTTTCTACTAATTGATTCAACTCGTTACTACAAATTATATTTTGTCATCATATCCAAATTATCTCAGTTTTTTTTATTCTTATTTTGTCATCTCCTAGAGTCTGAACCTCTTTTCCCTCATAAGTCAATGACTAATTGTCAGATATGGAATGATTCATCCAATTATTGGTGGAAGCACCAGAACCACTGAACTTGTAGGGAACAACGTTTAAGAGGAACAATTCATGTTAGAATACTTGTCCTTAGGAATATTATACTAATAAGGGAATTCTTTTTATGTCATGCCATTGAATTAGTATAGGTCTCTGATGTCTTGACTCACTCCCTTCTCTATGAATCATGCATTGTTTTTACCATTCAAATTTGACATCTAAAAGGTTAGCAGTAATATTCACATCAAGTAAATAAAATTTTGTTTCATTGTCCAAAATATTCTTTGGTAAGATTTATTCTGTGCTGAAGCATGATTTTTTTAACTGGTATTGTACAATTTCGGCATTACATTGTGTCAACAAGCATGGTGAGGTAAACTTAATTAAGTCTTACTCATTTAATAATCTTAACATTTATTTATTTCTAAAAATAATACTAGTAATTAGATGTCAATCGAATTAAAATTTTATTGTATCATAACATACTCATACTTGACATAGCTTTAGCATGTTGAATTGTGTCATTTTACTCATTTAACTTTCACTTAGATTTTTTACTTTTAATTAGATTGTATTAATTATATAGCTGAATTAACAAAATAATTTCACTTATTTTTTACTTCAATATGTGCCAAGGTGATTTGATATAAGTTTTACTCCTATATTCTTTCATTCACTTGAGATTTATGAAGATTGTGGCTACTAAATAGTTGAATTACGATTTTAGAGAAATAAGATACTTAAAGTTAACAAACATTATTGAAATTCATCTGGGTGCGTGTTGAAAGCATCTTGAGTATCAAAATGGTATGGTAAGGTATTCATCAATACAATTGACATGTGTGGTATAAGAGGGATTGCTTGTGTCCATCAGTATCAGATTTCAATTATTTATCAGAATGGTGTACGTGTAACATTACCCTGACACAACATAAGATTTCAAGCCATGGTTTCATCTTATAATGTATTAGACCTATTCTTCCTCATAGTTGCAGTAGGTCAGTGACCACATTGAGTGTCAGCTAATGAAGGAACCATCTGTCTATTGGTGGAAGGACTAGAACTACTGAACTTGTGGGAACAAGGTTCGAAATAAATAAATCATGTTATAGCACTTGTCCTTAAGAATGTTACACCAATAAGAGGAACTCTATTTGTATCATGCAATTGGTATAGGTCCCTGACATCTTGTCTCACTCCCTTTTCTTTGAATCTTGCCATTGTTTTATTATTTAAATTGACATCTTGTGTTGCACACATGTAATAGATCACCATCTTGCTTTTATTGGATTTGTCTGCCTTTTGGCTTAGTGAGGATCATGTTTTGCGGCTAATTTAATTTACAGTAGCTTTCTTACAGGGTCAATGTGGAGATCATGAACTAGATAAGAAAATAGAGGAGAAGACTGACCAGTTCATTGCTTGGGTAGAGAAACACCCAAACAAAAAAAGCCAGGTTTCTTTTGTAGCTAGCTGTACTTGTCAATTACAGTTATTGCAGTGCTATTCTCACTTTTCATTTTGACTTTTTGGTTATCGAAATATATCATAAATTGTTTCTTGATTTTTTTATAATCTTTTTATGTGGAAACATGAGCTAGTATATATACCTTATTAGTTCCTTTTTTCAATGCGAGGAAGGACAATGGCAAATCAAGAGGCTGCCAACTATTTATTTTTGGCATATAAAATTTATTCTGCATCTTTCCATTTTTATTTTGATTTTACTAACAGCTATGGTCATAGCTCAAGGTGTCTTCTTGCATGTCTTCTATGTGATTTGACAAGTTGAAGCCCCAGTCTTTCTTTTTCGATGGATTATGACCCCAACAATATAAAAAATCAAATCAACATTCAGTTAGATAAGATAACCAAAAGGAGCTAAAGCAAACAAAATACCAGAAAATAAATCATAAATATTCGGAAGAGCTTATAAAGCCAAGTATTCTCTTGGTTTAAAGAGAAAATTCCTTTCCTAGGAGGTAGATAAATGTTACTTGCTGTTTAATTTGGAATTGGGTTAATTCCTTTAAACTTTCATGTGTATATTGGTGCAGATATGCTTGTCTTTCTATGAAATCAAAAACAAGCATCCTTCATGGTTTGGAAACAAAACTGAGCGCTTTTATTGGGAGCAGTGGTATATTAATTTGCATGTCCTAAACCCTAAATCACATACTAAACATCACAACTCGAAAGCACCATTAAGCACTGGAGGTAGGGATGCTCTTTTGCTGAAATTAACAATTTTCTCCTCTTTTTGATCTGTTTGTTTATCTTGAATATCATGTGATTCCAGAAAAGACATCTGAAGAAGGCAGCTCAAGACGCACTGCTTTAGAATCATCATTACGAGAAGTCCTATTTCAAATAATAAGTTTTGTGGATGAGAAGAAAGACCACATTCCTCCCGTGCAGCACTCTGAAATTATTTCATTTCCATATGAGATCTCAACCCCAAGGTGTCTTTTACATTGAAATATGCCCTGATTATTCATCTTTATATTTCCTAATCTCTCACTTCAACATGCATATTATGTGAAGTAAATTCTACACACATCTCGATCTCCAGGTGACACCTTTTTTCAACATGTTCCACAGTGCATCAGACTCTTCCTTCGGTTGGCATGCTGATGTTCTCAAGAGGATGCTACAGACTGGGCATCCTTCCATGCTCAGTTGACTATAGCTTGTGTAGATGTAAGTTTTGTGAATCCATGCATGTTGCCATCCTGTTAGTTCTCTTGAGCATTTTGTTCTTGTCACAGAAACTATTGTGGCTATCGGATGGTCGCTCCCGTATTTTCACCAAGTGGTGTTGCTGAAGAAAAATGACATCTCTTTCTTTAAGTTCCAAGTATGTAATCTTTGTACAGCATCCCCAGTTACATGAAAGATTCCTGTACAAGTAATGCCCGCATCGCAGTGTGATTATATATATTAACTTGCGATTCAGAATTCAGTATGACTATCAGTATCAACTTGTGACTTAGAACGTGACGTGTAAATATTGATTTCCTTCAGTTAATTGTCTTCGAAATTCTTATTTACATCTTTGGTCATTCATTCGTTTTCACTGATGCGTTTCCCATCTTGAATGTCTTCGATTACTAGGTGACACTGGGCTTCCAGAAGGGTAGGTAAGCCTTGAACATTACCAAGGCACCGGGATCGGATCCACTCTCGTTAATTCGAGAATTCATGTTGGTGCATTCTCTTTATGTCATATACTATACAGAACAATGAAATGCTCGAGTTCATGAGTTCAAGAAATAATAATTTATATTTTACAAGGACAATTCAAATACTATCATTATCAATCTTTAAATACTATCATTATCAATCTTTACCTCAAAATTGATAATATGTCATCCATTGTTTTCATTGGCGTAGTTGAGTTGATATTTAGATGATAAAATTATTACATAGGAGCAAGGTTTAAATTTTTTAGGATTCATTCTCTTAAAAAATAAATTTTTTACATTTAAGACATAATTTATCATCCTTTTATAAGGAAGGTTTAAATTTTTTGGGATTCATTCTCTTAAAAAATAAATTCTTCGTACCTAATTGTTCAATATTATAATTTATCCATTCTTTCATAGAATACTGATCCTTTGGATGAGCCTCCATTAGCGCTTCCCGATTTACCCTGGTGGCCGGTGGGAAACTTCCGTGGGGCTGGGCCGGTCACCCCAGGTCCGCCGTTACGACCTGGTTAATCATTTTTTTGGTTGGAGGGACACCAGGAAGGTATCACCTTTTTGCCCCACAATAATATGTCATCCAATGAGTGGGAATTAATAAAACAAAAGCTTGATCAATGATAAAATAAAAATTTATTAAAGGGCATATTTAACTTTGTTAAATGATTAAAGTGTGTATTGTACTTTAAAATTTATCAAGAGGCATATTAATTTTCTAAAATATCTTTCTAATTAAGTATTTATAATTTAAATCTTAACTATGATATATTGTGAGATATTTTTCTTCGATGAAATCAAAAATTTAGAAAATTAATTGCTGGATGAGAAGTTATTCATAGTCTAGATTTATTCGATGGATAAACTAAAAGAGGGTCGTTGACTTCTAGATTAATTGAACTTAAATCTGAATTTCTAGATTATTAAAAAAAAACGGAATAGGTCTGATTCCACTCTGGGCCACCAAACAGTTTGTTAAATCAAGAAATAAAAATGTATAGCTTCAGCCACGAAAAAAAGGCTAATCGTATAATAACCACCAGAGGAATAAGTCTTCTCTTTACTTCTCTCCTTATATCCTATACTACTTTTGTTATAATTTAATGTTTGTCTGTCATGATTATATTTAAACTTTTTTTATTCAAAAGTAAATTCTTCTAATGCCTTTTGAAATTTATCACCTAGTTTTCAATTCTTTATTTCCTATTTCTGAGTTCTTTTATTCTATTTTTATTAAGAACATGATATTCATGACCTTTATCACTTATGTCTTTAGCTCTTTATTTTCTACTTAGAGTTTTTTTAATTCTAATTTTATTAAGAACATGAGAGCATTAACTTTATCAGCCTATGTTTCTTTTTCTTTTTAGCTTTATAGATTAATTAAGCATAGAAATTAGCATCAATTCACTCTTCTTTAAAAGGAGAATTTACCTTGCTATCTATGTTGTGTGAAGCTCCTCTTGTCTTGTGTTAACTCCTTTGTCATCCAAAGATGCATCATTGTGGATCTTCATCATACCTCGAGCATATACATCTAAATCTTGTCTCGCTCACCTTTAGAAGAGGACATGGGAAGGGTTCCATCATAGAGTCATGAGTGCTAAGTTCTTTTTGCTTTTGGATCTTAGCTCCATTTCCTATTCGGATGAGGATGTGTTTGTTGGAAATCATTAAGCCTTCGGAACGATTTTGATGATTTGAATTATCTATTCTCGATCGGATCAAGTTACAATGGAAGCAATTACATAATTATTATAGAATACATGAATATAAATTAATGAAAAAATTTTAAAAATAAAAATTTTCCAAAAAATTAAAAACTAACCTCTTGTAACTTTCCTCCTTTTTGTATGTTTGGGTTGTATAGAAACCACAACATTCTAGTACATCCTTCTTTCGACAGCAGTGTGTGGGTACTTCAAAATGCAAAACTTAGAAATTCAATTCGTTATTTTCAACAATTGAAAACCTAGGCTTTCTCTCTTCTCTATCTTTTTTAAGGCAAGACGAGATCCTTATTTATATTTTTTGATCAATCAAATCTCATAAAAAGATAATCCCAAAACTTATCTTTTAGTTGTCAAATAATATCTAATATATATTAATTAAAGATATTATCAGCATCTTTTTGGATATTACTTTAATTATCCATAATATATAATCTTATAATTATATATTAAATTTAATTAATATCTCATATTATATTTATTTCCAAGTCCTTAAAGTTATATAAATCATTTTACATCTTCACATTTGTTTTTTAAATTATATTTTGAGTCAATCTTTTATTTGTAAGGCGTATTGGGGACCATGAACCCATAGTAAGAAGCTCTAATAAATTAAATAAATAATTAAACCCTTTAATTAATTTATCCAATTTATTAATTTCATTATCACTCTACTAAAAATATGAAATTACACTCTTCTTTATTATAAAATATTTTACTCTATGTCATTGATTTAATCATTACATGTAGATTAATCCTCCATAGACAAGTCATAATTGAAGTCAAGATTTTTTTGTTTACCTCTCTAATTACTTCTTATCCTCATTTATCATTAATTCACTAGTGAGTGGTTCAATTTATAATCCAATTAGAAATTAGTTGAGCCCATCACTCAGTTCCAAAATTAATAAATGAGAGAATCGTCTTTCTACTTCCTGCAGGAAGGAATGGGTTCCATGTCTGTGAATTCATATTTCCAATAATTCATTTCAAATGCAAATCTAAAATGCAAGTGTTGAAGTATGCACAATTGTAAACTTTAAACAAGCAAATTAAGAATTGCATTGAAACGAACAGGAGTCTATAATCACTTTAGGATTAAGATTTGTCTATATATGATGATCTTTATGATTTAATATTAAATTTCATAGAAATAACGAAATTTATTATGAAATATCTAATTAAATGGGTCTTTGTCCTATGATCTCATTATATATAAATGTTCCCATCTAGATGTCTCCACATCGATAGTCTAGATAAAACGGTCACATTCATAATGTTCATGGGCCACATTAGTGATGTTTAAATTAAAGATCACATACTTTTAATTAATTTCATCACAGACTTAATTTAAGTTTATTATCCATAATCTTAATCCTTTTGTATATATAACTCATATATATATATATATATATTAAAATCATGGTTACATCCAATCAACTAGGAATTTTGCTATAATATTCAAGACAAGAAATTTCATACAAAATAAATATCACTTTTATTAATTATAAAAATATAGTACGATTACAATATTTTAAGAGAACTATCTCCAACAATCTCTCACTCGCCCTAAAGCATGTGGGACATGTCTTTCAGTCCCATATTAGCATGTGCCTTTCAAACACTTTTGCAGGCAGTGTCTTTGTGACTGGATTACCAAGGTTGTTAGCAGACGCAATCTTGAGAATAAAAACATCACCTCTTTGCACTATCTCTCAAATCAAGTGGTATTTTTTTTTTCTCTATATGCTTCGATCTCTTGTGACTACGAGGTTCTTTCGAATTAGCCACAACCCCACTATAATCACACCACAAAGTGAGTGACTTATCTATATTTGGAACAACTTCAAATTTAGATAGAAACTTCTTAAGCCATACAACCTCTTTAGAAGCTTAGGAAGCGGCTATGTATTCAGCCTCCATGGTCAAGTCAGCTGTGCTACATTGTTTAATGCTTCTCCAGACTATAGGACTGCCACCAAGAGTAAACATTGATCTAGATATCGATTTTCGAGTATCTCTGTCTGATTGAAAATCAAAATCAGTGTAACCATCTATTTTAAGGTCTTCACCCAAATAGACAAGCATATAATTTCTTGTTCTCCGAAGATACTTAAGAATGTTCTTTACAACTATCCAAGGATCCATGCTAGGATTTAATTGAAAACGGTTGACTATCCCTACCACATAACAAATGTCTGGCCTAGTGCACAACATTGCATATATAAGACTGCCTACTGTAGAGGCATAAGGAATGCGTCTCATGTCCTCAACCTCTTGTGGTGTCTTAGGACACTACTCCTTGGAGAGGACAATTCCATGTCGGGTTGGTAGGTAACCCTCTTTGGATTCTAGCATTTTATAATGCAATAACATCTTATCAATATAAGAAATTTGAGATAATGTCAACAATTTGTTCTTGTGATCTCGAACGATTCAAATTCCAAAAACATAATTTGCTTCTCCCAAATCTTTCATTTGGAATTGCTTGGCTAGCCAACCTTTTACAGTAGATAATTTTTCCACATCATTCCCAATGAGCAGAATGTCATCTAGGTAGAGCACTATGAATACCATCTTTCCATCCTTGATATGCTTGTATACATAAGGCTCATCAATGCTTTGGTCAAACCCATAAGATTTGATCGTTTCATCAAATATATGGTTCCATGATCTAGAGGTTTGCTTTAGTCCATAAATGGACTTATGCAATTTGCAAAATTTTTGCTCTTAGTCTTGGGCTATAAAACCCTCTAGTTGCTGCATATAAATTTTCTCATCTAGATGGACATTCAAAAAGACCATCTTAACATCCATCTATAATATTTTATAGTCATAATGAGCATAAATTGAAATTAAGATGCAGATATATTTAAGCATGGCTACGGGTGAGAAAATCTCCTCATAGTCGACTCCCTCCGTTTGGGTATAAACCTTTGCAACTAGTCTTGCTTTGAAAGTCTCTACTTTCCCATCTACACCTCTCTTTCTCTTATAGATCCATTTACACCTAATAGGTCTAACCTCCAGGTGGATCTACAAGAACACAAATAGAATTGGAGTACGTTAACTCCATTTCTAGGTTCATAGCTTCAAGCCACTTTCTTTGTCAAGATCTTCCATTGCATGTTTAAACGACAATGGATCATCTCCCACCCCATCAGTGATGGCAATATTTTCCTCTTTTTCTTGACGATAGAAGAGGGGTGGTCTCACTACCCTCCCACTGCGTCGAGGTGGCACGATATTTTGACATGGTTCAGTGGTATCATTAATGGTTTCTTTACCAACTCTTGTTGAACATGGAATGATCTCATCATTGAGTAACTCCTCAAGAACAATCTTACTTCGAGGCTTGAAATTGGTCATATAATCATCTTCAAGAAAAATGACATTTGTCGATATAATTACCTTCTTATCTTGAGGATCATAAAACCATCCTCCTCTTGTTCCCTTGGCATATCCCATGAACAAACACACTTTTGAATGTAGATGCAATTTCCCAATCTTTCCTTCCAACACATGTGTTGGGAACCCCCATATGTGAAAATGAGATAAACTAGGTTTTCTCCCATTTCACAATTCTAAAGGTGTTTTATGGATCGACTTTGATGGCATTGCATTAAAAATGTAAATAGCTATCTCTATTTCATAGCCCCAAAATGAGATTGGCAGTGATGAGTAGCTCATCATGGACCTCACCATATCAAGCAAAGTGTGATTTATCCTTTTAGCAACACAATTTTGTTGAGGGATACCAAGTGCAGTGAGTTGGTACAAAATACCATGCTTTAGCAAATAATATTTGAAGTTAGTATCAATATACTCGTCGCCTCAATTATATTGAATACACTTCAAAGATTTGCCTAGTTGCCTTTCGGCTCCTGCATGAATTCCTTGAACTTTTCAAAAGTCTTAGATTTTCTATGCATTAGATAAACATATCCATACCTTAAGTAATCATCAATGAAAGTGATGAAATACTCATAACCAACTCTATCTTGTGTAGCCATTGGCATACATCACTATGTACAAGCTCTAGTGATTCCTAAGCTCTAGTGATTCCTTGGCCCATTGTCCTTTGCAAAGAAAGGTCTCTTAGTCATTTTTCCTTCTAGATAAGATTAACAAACAGGAAGAATGCCAACATTTAGCTCTCTTAAAGGACCATCCTTTACTAATTTGTTTAATCTTTCTAAGGAAATATGCCCTAATCTTAGATGCCAAAGATATGTTTTATCTTCATGAGAAACTTTTTGCATTTTAGGTTTGGGATGTTTTACTTTAAACACTTCGACATTAAGTAGTGGTTATTCATTTGGTCTTAGAATATATAATCCATTTTCCATCATCGCAATACAATAAATATGTTCATTTTTTAAAATAACAATCTTATTATTATTATTATTAAAAGAAAGTGAGTAAAGATGTTCATGCAACTTTGAAATAGAAATCAAATTTTTACGAAAACTAGGAATGAAATAAATATTATTCAAAATCAAATGTTTATCATTAAAACTAAGTTCAATAACTCCCATTACTCTTGTCTAAACCACTGCTCTATTGCCTACTCTCATCATGAAGGATCCATTGACAAACTCTTCATAAGAATTAAGTAGTTACAAAGAAGAACAGACGTGTTTAATAGCTCCTTAATCAACTATCCATATAGAAGAATCAATAGTTACTAGACACGATTCTAGAACATGTAAATCATATTTATCTTTCTTTTTCTCCTTTAGGTCAGCGAGATACTTGAAACAATTTCTCTTCCAGTGACCATCAACTTCACAGTGGAAACATTTTCCCTTGGGCTTTGCAATGTCATCTTTCTTTTGCCATTTGAACTCTTCAATTTCTTTTGCCTTTTATGAGCACCCTTTACTTTCCCCTTATCATTCTTTTTCAAACTAGCTTTGTAGGAAGGAGGCTTATCCTTGACAACATTTGCCTAACGTTCTTTGACCTTTCCTACGAAATGACCTCAAAGATTTGCAGCTCATTGAGTAGCTATGTTATGTTATAATTAAGTTTATTCATGACATAGTTGCTCTTGAATTGTAAGAAAGTCGTAGGCAATGATTTCAAAATCATGCTCACTTTCGTTCCATCATTTATGATCGTACCATGGGTTTCACCTTCAGTGAAGTAGTTAATCATGTTCAAAACATGTGCTCCAACTAATTCTCCTTTCTTCATCTTGACATTCATGACATTCTTAATGACCTCATGCTTAGATTGACTGGACTGCTGATCAAACATAGCTGGTAGCAAATCCATTATCCCATAAGCATTCTCCACATGCTCGTGCTTCAGTCTAAGCACATCACTCATTCTAGCTAACGCATAGCCCTTATCCATGTTGTTTGTCGTGACCCATTTGTTATATGTTTTCCGTACACTACGAGAAGCACTCAAAGGGGGCTCGGAAGGATATTTCACCGCTAAGACAAACTTGAGATTCTCACAGACAAGGATAATGTTAATGTTATTTTTCCATTTTATAAAGTTTTCATCAGTTAACTTTTTATATTAAAAAAAATAATTAATCAGATCGAATAACGTTCGACCTAAAATAATCGACCTAATTTCACGAAAGTTTCCCACCAATCATCAGAATAAATCAAAAATGACTAACATTCTTAGACCCACTTTTTATTGAAGGAAAAATTTCCTTCGCATTCGTAATCGAGATTCGAACCTTAGATCCCTTGGTTATCCATTGGAGGGTCTAACCATCGCATCATTGCTCGGGGCAAATAATTAACCAGGTCGGATAACGTCGGACCTGGGTGACCGGCCCGATCCCACGAAAGTTTCCCATCGGCCACCAGGATAAATCGGGAAGCGTTAATGGAGTCCCATCCAAATGGCCGACATTCTTAGGCCCGCTTCTCATTGGAGAAAAAATTTCCTGCAATACGCCGTAGCTGAGATTCGAATCTTAGATCCCTTGGTTATCTATTGGAGGGCCTAATCATCGCACCATTGCCCCGGGGGCTAAAATTATGTTGGGTAAATTTTTCATTGTGACTGAACCCATCGCAGAGCGGCCTCATACTTCAGAAACTCCGAAGGAGTTTTTTTGAAGAGGTACAATACCACACTATTACTAAGAGGGCTCGAACACGACACTACAGATAATATTACAACTTATAATATATTACTAAGATGACTCGAACCCGACATCTCAGATAACAAATGTCTCCGAACTTCTCACTTAAGATAAGACACAGTCAACTTCTCATCAAGTAAATCAAGAACAGGGTCAGAAGACATGATTGCTGAAATTAAAACATAAATCGATATTTATTTAATTGAACAAATACCACAGACAAAAAATAAATTATTTTAGAAATCATCATATAAAATATGATGCATGAAATATTTTTATTTATCCTACCAATTCCAAGGAAATTTAACCTCACATTTAATAAGTCATCTTAGGGTCGGATAAATTAAATGACGATTAAAGCGAGACAATCTCTATTAATAAATAGAACACCAAAATATCTCGTATCTTCACTTTTATTTATTAATTACCATTTAATTTAGCCTAGATGCATTTAAACTATTTAATTGCATCCTTATGAGTGTGACCCACTATTTCGGATTTTAAAAACTCAATTCATAATCGACACCTTTGGGTAGAAAAATTATGAATCAGATTAAAAATCTTATCCTTTTGAAAACTAAGCCTTGAAGTTTGATTCAAATGAAAACCTTCCTTAGGGAGGACATCCTACTCGTCACTAGGCGTCATTTAACTCACGTTGCTTTGCTTGACAGTGGAGGCCGTAGGATTTATTGTCATACATCCTTCTCCCACTCATTATTTTATAATTAAAGTTTCTCAAATCTTCAATTATTTAATTAAAGCATCTTATGATTTAATTGTCAAAAGTCTAATCTTATTGGTATCGTGAACAAAAAATGTACAATGGTATCTCATAATAAACATCACAACATTTAAATTTAATTTAAAACATTATGCAAGGCATATTAAAAATATAGGAGTGAGGTATTGTTGAAAGTCATATTCAATCGTCCTTCTAAACTCAATTTAATTAATTGAAAAATAAAATTAATAAATTAAATTTTATAGATAAATTAATTATAAAATCATTATTTTACACTTAATAAATTAAGATAGATTGGGCCGATATTGAAAAATAAAATTAAAAAATTAAATAAAACAATTTTATTTTGTTTCAAATTAATTTTATAAATCAATCAATTGTAAAATGATTACGGATTTGGTTAAAACAAATTTTAATCAAAATATCTCTTTTCTCAAAAATTTGTAAACACTATGGGTTTGATTAAATTAAATTTTAATCAAATAATCTCTTCTTAAAAAAAATAAATTTGTAAAGGCAGATCATTGATTTTGATTAAAACAAATTTTAATCAAAATTTCTCATTTTCAAAAAATTGGTAGGGGCACGAATGAATTTGAATTGTGCGAATGATTTTCAAAAAATAAATCATGAAACATGTTTCAAAAATAATTGGTAAAGTCACGATTGAACATCAAATGCATGAATGACTTTTATTTAAAAAAATCACAAAATACGTGAATGATTTTCAACAAAAATGACACTACCATAAATTTAAATTGACACAATTTATATGCATATGAAAAACAACTTGTCTCTGACATCATTTGTTGAAAATCAGTGAGCCTCCGGAACGATTCTAGCGATTTAAATTATTTATTCCCGATTAAATCGAGTTAATCGGGAAATCACAGCCTTCAAATACGACCCTTCTATAGAAGGTAGTGGGTGGGCACTCCAAACTATAAACTTAAAAATCCAATTGTATTCTATACGTTGTTTTCAACACTTCAAAACCTAGAGTCCTATCTTTTTTAGGCAAGATGGGATCCTTATTTATACTCTAATTTCTCAAATTATTGATCGATCAAATCTCATCAAAAATGATAATTATAAATCTCAAAATTTATCTTTTAGTTGTCAAATAATATCTAATATATATTCTTAGTATATTAAAAATATTATTGACATCTTTTTTTTGGATATTACCTTAATTATCCAAAATATATTATCTTATACTTTTTGATCGATCAAATCCCATCAAAATGATAATTTTAAATCCCAAAACTTATCTTTTAGTTGTCAAATAATATTTAATATATATTCCTAATATATTAAAGATATTAATGACAACCTGTTTGGATATTACTTTAATTATCCACAATATATAATTATCTTATAATTATATATTAAATTTAATTAATATCTCATATTATATTTATTTCCAAACCATCAAAGCTATGGATACGATTTTTCAACTTCACATATAATTTCTAAATTATATTTTTTAGCCCTTATTTTATTTGGAA
Organism: Hedychium gardnerianum; assembly: GCA_038050645.1. Taxonomy (NCBI): domain Eukaryota; kingdom Viridiplantae; phylum Streptophyta; class Magnoliopsida; order Zingiberales; family Zingiberaceae; genus Hedychium; species Hedychium gardnerianum. Next base: position 1,921,693 of record JBBUKS010000042.1, read on the forward strand.
TGCGTATTGGTCTCATAATTAGAAGCTCCAATAAATTGAATAAATAAGTAAACTTTAATTAATTTGTCCAACTTATTAATTCCATTATTACTTCACTAAAAATATAAAATTGCACTCTTCTTTATTATGAAATATTTTACTCTATGAAAAGAGTAGTTCATTGATATAATCATTAGGAATTTTTCGTTTAACTCTTCAATTACTTCTTAACCTCATTTACCATTAATAAACTAGTGATTGATTCAATTTATAATCCAATTATAAATTAGTTAGGTCCAATACTCAGTTCTAGAATTAATAAATGAGAAAATCGTCTTTCTACTTCCAAAGGATTCAATGTCTGTGAATTCATATTCTCATCCATTCATTTTGAATGCAAATTTAAAATGCAAGCATTGAGTATGCGCAATTGCAAACTTTAAACAAGCAAATTAAGAATTACATTGAAACAAACATGAGTTTATAATCACTTTAGGATTAAGATCTATCCATATATAATTATCTTTATGATTTAATTTTAAATTTTATATAAATAATAGAATGTATTATGAAATGTCTAATTAAATCAGTCCTAGTCCTATATAATCTCATTATATATAAATGCCCTCATCTAGATGTCTCCACATCGACAAACCGGATAAAATGGTCACATTCATAATATTCATGGGCCGCATCAATGATGCTTTAATTATAGATCTCATACTATAATTAATTTCATCATGGTCTTAATTTAAGTTTATTACCCATGATCTTAATCTCTTATATATAACTCATATATATAATAAAATCATGGTTACATCCAATAAACTAGGGATTTTGCTATGATATTCAAGATCATAAATTTCATACAAACATGTTCAATAATAAATGTCGCTTTTATTAATTATAAAAATATAATACCACTACAATGCTTTAAGGGCACTATCGCAATTAAATCAACTTAATATTTTGTTAGTTCCTATATATATAGAGAGAGAGAGAGGAGGGGGGGGGGGTTTGATAGCCTACACACCTCATGGCGCACACCTTGTGAGCAACATGTGTAATTTTTTTTCTTCATTTTCTTTAGCTTAAATACTATAACATAAACTCTAAACCCTACGTTCTAAAAAAAAGAAGAAAAAAAATACACATGGTACTTACAAGTTGTGTACCATGAGGTATGTAGGCTAACAAACCTCTCTCAGGCCTTCTATGAGGCCAGGTAGGCAGTCGCCTCAAGGCCCGACCTAGGAAGGGGTCCAATTTTTTTAAAATTATACTTGTATTGTTGGTGGCCCATGATGAAAGAGATGACCCAAAACTCACATGGGCATAAGAAAGGCCTAAAAAAATGAAAAATATATTAAATGACTATAAATATATTTTATTTTAATTCATTAAAACCCTAAACTATATTCTATTTTTATTTTTAGTGTACCTTTCCCCCAAGACATGCACGACTCTAAGGCACACACGACTCCAAGGGTGCTTCTTTGCATGTGATCTTCTTCTCCGGAGTTCTTTCCACCAAGGCATGGATCCATCGAACAAGCTCAAGCCTAGGTAATCCTAATCTTCTTCTCCGACCTTCTTCTTTGTCCTGCAATGCGCGACACCAGTGACCAGTTACATCATAATCAAGCAACGGTGGTCGTTCGTGCGACCTAATTGCACGGTGGCTGTCACACGTGACACCGGTTGCTTGCATAACCTAATCACGTGGTTGTTGTTGCACGTGACACCGATCGCTCATGTGACCTAATCGCGCAGTGGCTGCCGCCTTGCCACTGTCGTAGCCACCGCATGCATTGGTCTCAGCCTTGGCCGTCTTGGCAGCTGTCGTGGCCATCGCAGCCTTAGTCATACCCTTTTCTGCCTTGTATGCCCTGTATGTTGCTATGCACAATTAAACTTCAATTATTTTTTCAACATGATATTATTATTGTAATGTTTTGTTATTATTTTTTCTTGATATTAACTATGGTAATTAAATAAAAATAAAATAAAATGGATGTAAATAGAGGGATGACCCTATGAAAATTTTAGGAATTTTTGGATTTTTTTTTTGAGTCTTAAACAAATTTATATGGATTAATTAAAATAATTTTTATTTAAATTGGGAGTTGATGAAAGCTATTAACTTAAAGTTTATAAAACTAATCCAAGTTGTTGTTGTTACATTTTCACTCGACCACTCCTCTCTGTTGTTCCTACATTTTCACTCGACCACTCCTCTCTGTTGGAAATTAAACTTGTTTTTTAAAATATGGATAAAATTTGGATAGAGATAAAAGTTAGTGGATAGAGATAGAATATCATAATTATGGATAAAGATAAAATATCATA
>JBBUKS010000042.1:1924120-1941648 GCA_038050645.1 Hedychium gardnerianum
TTACCTCCTCCGTGTTGGTCCTGGGACGGACTGGCGGGGGCGCTGGGGGCGAGCGTTTCGCCTTTTGCCACAATGAGGGCGTTAACAGGCCACATCCTGCACAATAAATATTGAAATGGGCATCTCTGACCCACAGGCTCTGTTGACTGAAACAATGTTTTTAATGTGATTCAGATCAAATACTAACCATTGCAAATCATGAATCACATACAACATGTCAGAATCGCCAATCACAAAAAAAATAATAATAATAATAATAATTAATTAAGGAAAAAAGTTAATCGTACAAGAACAATAATGGAATAGGGAAGTTTTCCGACCGAGTACACTATTCATTCATCTAACACAACCAAACATAACCTAATCAATCACACTTCAGAGATCTGCACTAACAGTTGGATATAAATAAATGAAAAGAAAAGAAACTTCATAAAGACTTTAATACGAGAGTTTAGAGTTTTAATATATATTCTGTAAATCAGGTACTCGGAGGATAGTGGATGATAATTAATGTGAGTATTTGATGGGGTCAAAAGAATAGTTTTTTTTTTTTTTTTTTGTTCGCACGAGATTTTTTTATCTCGATTTTTTATATTTATTTTTTAAAAATTTTAAATATCATCGTCTCTCTTCTTCTCTTCTATTTTTCCTGGATTCCTAAATCCTAATTTCATCGGCGTCCATCATCGCCTTTCTCTGAGTCTCTGACTATCGATAATCATTCCCACGACATTGTGCTGATATTCTCTTGCTGTCGATGCTTATTGTCTTACTCGCTACTGTCGTTTCCTTAAGCATGTACAACTGCAAAATTTAGTAAGATTTATATTTCTGCTATAAGTTTTATTCCTTTGTAATACAATTTTAAGTTAAACTTCAATCCTTTTATTTTTGCTATATCTTTTATTCCTATATATACTACTTTAAAGTTGAACTTCAATCTTTTTGTTAAAATTCGATCATATAGATTAATGAAATATTGGAGCTGGTTTGTTCACAACAACACCACATTGGTAATATTTTGAACAAAAAATAACACCACATTGTCATTGTTTCGAAAAAACCAACACCAACGAGCACCAATCTTTTGAACAAACCAGCACCAACATGATGCTCTTTTTAAATGATGATGTTTTAAACGTGGTGTTATTTTGAATAAACCAGCACCACATTGGTGATGTTTTTAAAGGGTGTTATTTTGAACGTGGTGTTATTTTGAACAAACCATCACCAACATTGATAATGTTTTTAAATGATGTTGTTTTGAACGTGACGTTGTTTTGAACAAACCAGCACCACGTTGATGCTGTTTTGAATAAATCAACACCACACTAGTGCTGTTTTTAAATGATATGGATGAGATTCCCTTTATTGCCTGAACAAAGAATTTGGATGATTATTATTATTATCATAATAATTTTGTAAATTATATGAACCTCTATAGAAGTCTTCCCTTTATTGCCTAAACAAATAAATTTACATGCATACTACAATTTGGATGAGATTCTTATTGGAGTGAGTTTCAAGAATAAAGCAAGAAAACTGTTACTCAAATTATAGGTGTCCAGTCACTGAAATACTGATTGTGTTCTCGCCTGTACTACTGTTGGAAATTCGGAATCAAATATTTTATATTAATGGAAGAAAATATCTGTCATGATACATTCCTCAAATTGATGATGACCAAAAGCCAAAAACTGGGATGAAATTTTCTTCACTAGAGGATGCATTTTCGTTTTATAATAAATATGCACGAGAAACTGGATTTAACGCAAGAATAAGCAATATCAAGAAAAATAAGAAAACAATGAAGTAGCCTGAAAAAAAAAAGTATGTTTTAAAGAAAAATATACAGATAATCAACGCAATAGATAGACAGAAGGTGATAAAATTAAAAAGACAAGAGCACGTGGGGAAGTTAGAACTGGGTGTAAATCAAATATTTCATTAGTGAAGGAACAAACTGGACCTAATTGGGTTATCACTAACTTCACTGAAAGTCATAATCATCCACTCTCGACTCCTTCAAAGGTGCATTTGCTACGCTCACATTGTAGTATTTCGGTAGCAAAGAAAGTATTGACTCAACCGTTATTAGAGGCTAATGTGCCTACTAGTCAACAAGTACGATTATTGGATATAAAGTATGGAGGGTCTGAGCATGTAGGTTGTACAGAAAGAGATATTAGAAACTTTGAGCAAGAGCTAAGTGATGAACAAAAGGGTATCGATGCTAAAACTCTGATTGAGTTATTTGCCTCCGAAAAAGAGAAGAATTCAAGTTTTTTTTCTTTGATTACGATACTGATTCGGATAACAAATTTAATAGGTATTTTTGGACGGATCATGTATCAAGGAGGGCATATAGTGTATTTGGTGATATAGTTGTATTTGATACAAACATATAACACTAACAAATATGAGTTGATTTTTGCACCATTTATAGGAGTTAATCATCATCATCAGACAAATATAATTGTATTTATAGGAGATTAATTCAAATTCGTAATTGATGTTAGAAATAGTCGATGAGTAAATGGCTGACGAGTAAAGACATTGAATGAGTTGACTTTTATGTGAGCATGACCTGTGCACGTCGAATGTCGGACCAGTTGAGGCAAAATTTGCTCAAGTAGATGAACAACATTAAAGGCATTAAATGAGTTGACTCATGGGCATTCGACGACCTGCTCTCGTCGAATGTCAGACCGGTCGAGACAAAATTTACCCAAATAGATGAACAATATTTTGTCACGTAAATAATTTTTTACTCAAATGTATAACAGATGATTTAATTGAGATTAATTCAGATTCGTAATTGGTGTTAGAAATAGCCGATGAAGAAATGACCGGCGAGTAAAGGCATTGAATGAGTTGACTCGTGTGCGAGCATGACCTACGCACGTCGAATATCGGATCAGTCGAGGCAAAATTTGCTCAAGTGGATGAACAACATTAAAGGCATTGAATGAGTTGACTCATGTGCAAGCACGACCTGTGCACGTCGAATGTCGAACCAGTTGAGGCAAAATTTGCCCAAGTGAATGAATAATATTTTGTCACTTGAATAATCTTTTGCTCAAATATATAAGGGATGAATTAATTGAGATTAATTCAGATCTGTAATTGGAATTAGAAATAACCGATGAGTAAATGGTCGGCGAGTAAAGATATTAAATGAGTTGACTCGTGTGCGAGCATGACCTACGCACGTCGAATATCGGATCAGTCGAGGCAAAATTTGCTCGAGTGGATGAACAACATTAAAGGCATTGAATGAGTTGACTCATGTGTGAGCACGACTTGTGCACGTTGAATATCGGACCAGTCGAGGCAAAATTTGCCCAAGTGGATGAATAATATTTTGCTACTTGAATAATCTTTTGCTCAAATGTATAACGGATGAATTAATTGAGATTAATTCAGATCTGTAATTGGCATTAGAAATAATCGATGAGTAAATGGTCGGCGAGTAAAGGTATTAAATGTTCTTTATTCGATTATTTATTACAGCAAAGGGTGAGCGCTCCTATATAAGGAAACTGTGATCCTGGGCAGAAAGAAGGACATGAGCTAGAAGCAAAGATTTTTCTCCACCTTCGTTCCCTCAAAATCTTTTCCCCGTCGTGTATTTTCGCTTGGTGATTTGCCCGTGATAGTAATCGGGTATTTTCTCAGTTCGTTGTGATCCATCAATGCTTGGTGGCAATCACAGTTTGCAGCTGTATCTTGAGAAATAGACGACCCGTGAAAATTTCGAAGCACATTAAAAGGTGGGACAAATATGTTTCAAAGAAACTGCTTGAGAGCAAGCCTCGACATCTTCTTCCCAACTCGGCTTCCACTTGGGATCTTCCCAACTCAACAACTCTTCCTTTCCCAACTCGACTACGTGCTTTCTGACTGAAGGTAGCACTCGGAATTTTCTCTTTCCCGATTAAGCGATCGACTCTGCTTCCCGATAGAGAGGAGCACTCGGTGTCTTTACGTCTTGACTTGATGACTTTTCTTTTCCAACTCGGCAATCTACTTCTTGACTGAAGGAAACATTTAACTCCTTCACTTTTCGACTGAAGAAATCACTCGGAGGCTTCTTTTATCGACTCGAACGAGTCACTACTCAGCAGTCGAATGACATCCCGACTCAGACTAGATACTTAACTTCCGACTTAGCTTAGACCATCGAAAGCATTACCGAACCAACTCCACTGATAATTTAAAATTATTTATTCAAATTATCTCAATAAATAAGTTTAATTTAATTTAATATAATTTTAATTCAACTAATTTCTTAAAATCTCCGATAGATTGTCCTGACCTCCACACCATTCATATGCATGGCTCGCACTTGCTCACGGGAAAAAGGCAAACAGAGATACGTCTCCATTAAATAGTACAATACGTCGGATCAAATTAAAAACTCAAATCCGTATTTAAATTTCTTTGCAAAACAAAACAACCAACAAGCTCAAATGACGACGAATCTTGCATTTACGTACCTTATATTCGATCACAATATACTCATTTAACATTTTATCATTAAGCATGCAGAAAAAAAGATAATTATCTTGTTTGGACCTATATCCTTGACTATTGTACAATAATATTAAATTTATCTATATTGTAAGGGCTATCAAATTACATTTTAAACAGGCATTATATTTTATTATAAATACTATTAAATTATATGCCATGTGTGAAGAACATCTTTATTTTCAATCTTATTTAATTTTACTTTTTTATCACATTAAATTATATGCCATGTGTATTTAATTTTAGTTTTTTTTTAATTTTAATAATACACTATACTAAATCTGAAATCTTAGATACATGATTTATCATTAAAGAATTTAATCACGATTTTTTTTTTTTTATCTTTTCCTTCCGCATGAAGTGCGGTATGTGTGAATTTAAAACATTAGATAAATAGTAGTAAGACGGTAATGCCTCCATTAAAAGTCTCCTAATAGTCATCATTGAGAGAAGGATCTACTTTAACGTTGATCCAAAACTTCCTTTCTAAAATTAATTTTGTTTGATTATTTTTCAAACTTCAGGCCCTATATTTAACTCACTAATGGCGTAAATAAAAAGTAAATACTTGTTCATTCACAAATCGCAATTCATAGCCAAGCCAAGTTTCTGAAAAAACAAAACCAAATCAATTCGAAGTCATGGCTGACGACGCCGCGAGCAACAGCACAAACCTACACATCGTCCTGGTGCACGGTGCCTGCCACGGAGCCTGGTCATGGTACAAGCTCACCACCCTGCTCCGCTCAGCTGGCCACCGAGTCGCTGCGCTCGACCTTGCCGCCTCCGGCATCGATGAGCACCGCTTCACTGACATCCGAAGTTTCACTGACTACAACCAGCCGCTGCTCGACTTCCTCGACTCACTTCTGTCGGGCGAGCGTGCCATCCTCGTCGGTCATAGCCTAGGCGGCATCAATATATCATTCGCCATGGACAAGTTCCCCACCAAAGTCGCCGTCGGAGTCTTCCTCACTGCCTTCATGCCGGATTCCGACCATCCCCCCGTTCACGTTTATAAAAGGGTAGAGTGTTTGCTTTAAACATTACGCTAATAATTTAGATCAGAAATTTATGTGTGTTTGATTAGTTTTTATTGTTTTCAAGCATAATTTGGATGATCCAAGCGTTCCATTTTGGTTGGACGCTCAATTTGGATCTGTTAGGAACGAGGAGAATGGTCCTGTCTCCATGCTATGTGGACCCAATATGATGGCCAACCTCTACAATCACTCTCCACCGGAGGTTAATTACGTTTCCCTACTTCGACTTTATATCCGAATAGCTAGGTAATCACTTGACAGTTCCACTGCTTGAAATGCTTTACGATGATGTCTAAATTCTAACAAAACGATCGTCTTCTTGATCAAGGACTTGACTTTGGCCATGACGCTTCTGAGGCCTATTTCCATGTTCGCCGATGAGTTGTTGGCATCACCGCCGTTATCTAAGTCGGGATATGCATCGACGGCGGAGGTGTACATCAAATGCGAGAAGGACATTGGGCTATTGGCGACTTACCAACAGTGGATGATCGAGAATAATCCGGTGAATGAGGTGAAGGTGATTGAGGAGGCGGACCACATGCCCATGTTGTCGACGCCGGAGGAGCTGAGCCATATCATCTAGGAGATCGTCAAGACCTATGCTTAGTTAAAGAATCTAAGAAGATTTAAGTAGTTGAGATGTCAAGAGGATGCAATCTAGGAAATATAAGCCATTATTATTATTGAAATTTAAGATCAGCGGTTTCGTTAAATGAAAGCTTGTTAATATTGTCCAACCAAATGTAAGCCAGCAAGAAAATTTACTTGTATATGTAGATTTGTGTAATACTCTTTTGGTTAGATACAACTAAACAAGAAGTCTTCTTGAAGACTTGTGCAAGTTTGTTGGATTTATTGGTTAACGTATGAGCATTGCTTTAGTTATTTTTGATCATTTAATAGTGTGGATCATATTTTTCATTGAGAGAGGATTTCACAACTATTTATTAGTTATAATCTACCCAATGTGAGAGTCACTACGTTAGTTTATTTGCATATTATGTTTTACTTAACAGGGAAACGAATAGCAAAAAAAAAATATTCTATTTTTTATTGGTGAAAATAATTATACAAACAATCTGGCATGATCAAATTTAAAAAATGCACAAGGGCTGAAACTAACCATTTACTGTATTACTTTTATCTCTAAGAAATAAATGCTTAAATGCATATTTAAAATTTCAGAAGTTAGTAAATCATGTATATAATTGCCAATAAAAAAAAGTATATACAATTGAAAATATTTTTTCCATTCAATTTGAGCTTTTAAGAAAATTGGGAGTTGTATTTAGATGTGTATTGTGCAAATAATATTAGGTTGAAAGAGCCTCAATTTGGCGGCAACATAACATATTTCATAGATAACAGCTCAATTGGGATTTGTTCAGGGCAGTAAGTCATCAAATGAGGCTTCCAATGAAGCTATCTGTCTGGGCCTCCATTTTAGCCCAGTAGAGTCCTATGTAGAGGTGGATTGATTCCTTCTAACAAATTTTGAATTTGAAACTGAAGGATGCAATCCTTGTCTATGCCCCCTCTCCATTCATATAAAAGAAACCTCTTACAATTCCTCTCTTCTTCTCAGTTTTAAGGTATATTGAATGTTCCCTAGGTTTCTAAATTTAGAATGTATCTATCCAAGGAGTGTCTATATTATCTAAAGTAGTGCGTCTAGTTGAAAGAGTAACTTCGAACCTTACTATCCCTTAGTTGAAAGAGTAACTAGATTACTCAAAGGGATGCATCTAGTTGAAATGATAATTTCGAGAGGGCAAGTAATCATATGCCAGGCATAGTTAATAACTTAAAGATGAAATGGAGACTTTGTTCAAGCGATCATATTATTTGATATAGCTAGATTCTTTTAAAAAAACAAATCATTGCATAAGTTGTAAACTTGCATTTTTTTACTGGTTTGTGAAAATCCTTATGCTAGATTAGTAGTTAACCTGCTTAACAAGTATAAGAATAATGATAGGAGGTGAAAAAAACAAACGGTATACCAGTCTCAGTCAGCTAACTCACCAGAATAAACGGAAATCTGAAGAGAAATTTGAGAACATCTGATGCGTGCTCCAATCATGACAAAATCTTGATAAATAGCAAATTAAATTGCAGCATCAGCGATTCCATTAACAGGTCAAAGATGCTGAGGCCGTACAACACTGCATGGAAGAAGATAAATGGGCTGATAGAATCTACTGAGTACAGGAAAACGCTCTAGAATCCAGAAGAACGCATTCAACTAGCAGAGGCATGTTCCCTCCACCATCTCAGCTAAACCTGAATGTTGCCAAGAGCAAGATCGAGACCCTTTGACAATGGTTGAACCCAACCAGATCTTTACGTTCCAAAATACGAGAAAGTGGTCATGACGTGATGTTATGTTGATGCCAGGTGTTGGCAGCACCTGCTTAATTGAGGTTTCTGTTTCTCGCCCGTGCAAATTTGCTGGATTGCTCTGACCAGTGGCGTTTTAAAAATTTTCAGACATTTAAAAGTTGGCAATAAGGAATGTCTACCCACAAGAAGTTTATAGATATAAATCATGATTCAACGGGTACATATCAAGATTAAGTGGCGGATGAGTACCAAAGGTTTTCCAAATAATTCTGGGCAAAAGGTTCATCTTTCATGAAGGAGATCTGCTGGCTAATCTGGAGTTTTGGAGCTGCCATGGCTACTGAATTTCTCAACTCTTGACATGCATCAAATTAAGACCATATCCCCCAATTTATAAAAGATGGAAGGCAAAATGTGTTAATCTTAGAAGATAAGTAAGAGAAGCATAAAACACCTAACTCTGAACATCAGTTAGTCTTCCATCTTCTGAATCCATATCTTCATTGTCTTATCATTACCGAGTGCCCCTGATGCAATCAAGTTGCGGGATGGGTGGCATGATAAAGCAACTATGCTGTCGGTATGACCTTCTAGTTTCTGCAACATTTTCCTTGTTTGAAGATCCCAAATGTACACACAGTTATCCTCTGATCCACTAACAATGTATTTTCCATTTGTAACAGAAAATGAAGCTGGAATGCAGTATCGTGAGTTAACATGGCCTGTGTAAGTCTTCAAGAACTTGCCAGATGAAAAGTTCCACAACCTCTGCAGTATGTAAGCACAGTATGTATGTAAGTTGCCAAAATGAAAACAGGTGCATCAAAAACTTGACACATACAGCGAAGGCAGGCATTTTTAAAAGATCTGAAATATATTTATTTAAATGGTTTACATTAGATTGAAAAGTAATTTTTGATGAATTATTTGCATTAGATTGAAATGTAATAGATTTTGATCTTTGGCAAGTGTAATCCTGAAACTGGATCAAAATTTAGTATGTGCATATAGTGCGATAAAAAAAAGTCATGCTATGTTGGATTCAAAAATGGGTCCACATCTAACATCTAGTCAGAAATATTGAATCAATAGAAAAGTCCTAACTATTTGGGATGAACTTCATGAATCTTTTCCCTCCATTGAGCTATATGCAAGACATTTAGTAGCAATATTTAAATATTAATTGGTAACATCTTCCTTAATAAATATATCAGACAAAATTACAGCAAAGAAACAGATTTTGTTTGCATATTCTGTTATTTACCAATGCAACTGCCAGTTCTTTTCAGATAACTATTAGCTTCAGTAAAATGAGTTTGAAACTATCTTTTGAAGCATTTACTTACAAGTATAGAGAATGAGTAATTGGGACTTGCGCTAAGCAGCAGTTATATTTGAAAATATATGTATTATTGGATAATGAAGGTAACTTGCAAGAAATTGGTTCCCACTCAAGTAATGATATACTTGGATTGTCATGAGACTAACAAACAAACCAATAGACTACCTCAGAAAAATGGCAATTTCCTTCCAGAAACTTCTCATCAGTTAATATAGTAGGAATGAACTTAGTGACTAGATTGTTTCCTTTATCTAAATAGACCTCTTCCTTGGTCTCTCCATACAAATAATTTGTTGCCCGGAAGATAATCTACTTTCTTTCTGCATTCTACTCAGTGCTAACCTCTAACCCAAAAATACACATGTAGTTGAAGATTAAAAGTTGGCTGTGAATGCATGAGACACATCAACCAAGGGTGTAAAGCATTCCAACTTATTTAGCTGCAAATATATACTAAACACTGACGTCTTAGTCATATTCTTGGACATTTTTATTGCCCAACACTTGCTCGGACAACCACTTGCCAAGAGTATTCCAATAATTATGGGCAATTATATCAATCTGCTGAGATAAATTCATAACTTGATTTTCTATATACAATAGAATAAAGAAACTGTATATTTGAAAAACACATTTGAGGTTTTGCTCCAACAAGTGATCTCAAGGGAGGTTAATTAAATGATCTAGAAACTTGCTTCAGCTAGTTGACAAAGAACTTCCACTATCGGATAAAATCTAAAACTTATCTGTTTAATTTTTAAACAAGCAATAAAGTTAAAAAATGAATTCTGACAAAACCTGCATCAAACAAAATCATGCAGTTTTCATAATTTTCAAGCTTACCGAATGCTGGTGATGATACGATCCTTGTTATTGACAAGCTGATTGTTTGATTATTTTTTTCATAGTTAATAAGACAATGATGATCATGATTATTTTGAAACTGATTGTCACAAATGATGAAACCACATGGAACTTGTACATTTAAATAAGATTGCCAAATCAGCAAAGAATGGATTTGGATATGTATATCAGCGGATCAATAACAGGTGAAACAGTGAAAAAACAATCTCAACTTATTTGCATACAACATCTTAGAATAAAGTGGTTATTGTTTCTTACTTTCCCAAGTCCTCGTCTTTGATCAATAAACATTATTAAATATAATTTATCAAGAGATTTATCAAGAGTGTAGTTTTGAGTCCAGGTGTTAATACCCCAATGATGTAGAACTGAATGAAAAGAGTAGATGAAGTGGGTTGATCACAAAAAAAAACAAAAGAAAGAAACCATCCAATTTAGATAGAGGCTTGGGACCTAACTGAAATTGACAATAACTGCAAATAAGGATTTAGTATAAAGTTAGTTGCTCTTTGCTGCAAGTCATGATTATGTTCATTTTAGGCCTACTTATTTTAGCATATTCACATCTTACTTCTACAGCTCAAATTCTACCCTTCCCTTGATAGAAGGCCACTTTTGTTATTATCCATATCAAATTCCCCAGTTAATGATTAAAATTTTCACATCTAACATGATTATTGTTCTTGCTATGCTCCTAGGGCCACTATAGAATTGTGGTGTTATGCATGAGATTTACTCCAAATTCTCCAAGTAGATGAATCAGGGGGAAGGTCGTCTACCTCTAGGACTAATTGGGTGAAGCCCGGACACTTGGAGTATCGAAAAATAAATAAATAAATAAATAAATAAAAGTGTGGTGTTCTAGGGAATTTTTGTTTGCCAACACCTTTTTCTCTAAAATTATATTCACTGGTTTATCAGTATATCACTATAAATCTCCAGATATGACATCCTGGGATCAGCATGCAGGAAAAAATCAGTATATATGGACTATGAGCTACAAAATCGCCTCAATACGTGAATCGAAGAAATGGATTCAGAACTCCAGACAGAATTACTAAGTTGATTTGAGCTGTAAAGTTGTTTAACATTAAGAAAAAGTCAGTTGTCGTACCAATGTGCAATCGAGGGTTGAAGCAAGCACAAACTGCCCATTAGAAGAAAACTTCACATAGGACACTGGTGTGCCGTCGTCGTCAATTAGGGTTTTCATGCAACGCCCTGTGGCGGAGTCCCAGATCCGACACAGCCCATCATAACTACTGGAAACTAAAAGGCTCCCATCTCGGTTGAAAATAAACGGCGGTGACGGGTTCGGAATGAGACGGGAGGACGCGCAGGCATTTTCCGGACTTGACCTCCCAGATGCGGACGGTCTCGTCGAAGGAACCGGAGGCGATCATGTTAGACTGAGGGTTGAAGGAGCAGCAGAAAACATAGTTGGTGTGTCCGGATAGGATTTTCACAGCGGTGGCGGCATTAACGTCCCAGATGCGGACTGTGCTGTCGTCCGAAGCGGAGCAGAGGTAGCGACCGTCGGAGGAGAAGGAAAGGTCAGAGATACCCTCCTCGTGTCCGGAGAGCTTGGCAATGAAGGAGAAATCTGCAGTAGACCACACGCGGAGTGTCTTGTCGGCGGAAGCGGAGGCGAGGAGAGAGCCATCGGGGGAGAACTTTACGGAGGATACAGCGCGATCGTGTCCCGTCAGACTTAGTAGCAGAATGTAAGGGTAGGGAATGGAATCCACGTCGGCATCGACGGCGACGGAGTCCATTACCGGCTGAGGAACGACGGCGGGGTTGGGACTTGGGAGCCGCCCGAACACCGCACAGGTTGAGGATGTTTCGAATTGGCGTTTTACGCACCCGTTTCAGGGCGCCACGTTTTTTTTAAATAAATAAACACTTCTAGTTAAAATTTATAAGACTGTAAAATTATTTTCAAGCTCAAATATAATATTATCGGAATTTTGTTTATTATTCAAACAGTGTCATAATTCTGAAAAGGAAAAATATTATGAGAAAAGTTAAATTCCAAAAAGTACAATGAAACCATTTCAAATATTCAATCAAAGCAAATTAATTAACCATTGTATCATCCGTATGCATATAATTCATGTGGAATGTACATGTACATGTACTCTAAGAAAGTCAAACGTAGGGTACGGAGTGGACTTTGATGGTGAGTCCTCTTGGGAAGTCAAGGAAGGGGAAGGCAAAAGCTTGATCGGGCTCCGCCAGGTCCCACCGGAAACTCAGCACGAGGTGGTGGAGGAAGACAGCTAGCTCCAGCTTCGCAAGCTCAGATCCGGCGCACAGACGGGGGCCGCCGCCGTAGGCCATGAAGTTGCTGCCCATCGTTTTGCTTCCCGAGTTGGCACTCTGCAAACGAATCGAGAGAAAATCTACCGCGGTCAATTAAAAGAGTTGACTTAAAATATTCCGCTGACCCACCTGCCATCTCCAGGGGTCGAATTTGTGAGGGTCGTCGTACAGCGAAGCATCCAAGTGCACGGCGGCGAACACCGGAAGGATTTTCCAACCAGCGGGGATTTTGTACCCTTCATTTTTTTTAAATTTTTTTTTGCATTTAGAAAAAAGGTAAATTGCAGTAAAATATTTCTTTCTAGTCTGATTTATATGGTACGTACCTTTGTAGTGCACGTCTTGGAGAACCTTTCTGTGCACAAACCTCACAACATTGCCGAGTCTCAGGGTCTCACTTATGACCTTAATCCAGAGGAAACGAACAGACAGTCAATTATTGGTATGTAAAATTACTAACAAGTCAATTTTGAGAGCCTACGCATTGAGTGAACTCCATCTGCTTGTAGTCTTCCCAGTTCAATCTCGTCTCTCCTCTTTCCTTCTTCCTCCGTGCGATCTCCCTGTGCTCCTCCTAATTAAACACAATCATTGATTAAATTGATTTATTTGTTTACTAAGAATACGCAAAATTACAATTTAAAACAAATAATCAACCACCCTTAGTTGATCGACGGCTTTGGGGCAGGCCTGCAGGAAATAAATAGCTAAGGCGAGGGCCATGGAGGAGGTCTCATGGCCGGCAAAGAGCAAGCTGAGCAGCAGATCCAGAATCTGGTCTTTGGACAGATTTGAGTGATTTAGAGCCCAACCCAGCAAATCATCTTCTTCTTCTTTTTCTTCCCCCTCCTCGTTTTTACATTTATCAGTAATCTCTGCCATCATTCTCTCCTCCATTTTCTGCTCGATTACTCTCAGAATGTTTGACCGCGACTGCAATCATAAAAGAAAAAGGTATTAAAATAATCTTCACAGTGGTGGATGGTGTTGGCAATCATTCGTAATAATGAACTGAGACTTGCAGTCGGCTTTATGTTTATTTAAGCTCTGAATACGATTCCACTTGATTCACTCATTAATTGCTATTATTAATTAAGATTTGGGAGGAACTGAAGTGCATACCTTCAAGGCTTTCCGGTATGGAGTTCCGGGGAAATTTAGCGGAGCGGAAACCACTCCCTTCATGAACGTTATGTACTCCCGCCTCAGCTTCTCTGTCTCTGCTTCGTTCGGGCCCATGCTCATGATGTTCTTCGCCATCAAATTGAATGTGAACTGCAAGAAATTGGAGGTTATATATGTTGATGGGGAAATCAATTTGATTAAGTTGAGATTGCGTGCCTTCTTGGCTTCTTCTTGGGCGGAGAAGGGGCGGTCCTCCGGCCACGACCGGAGGACGAGCAGAGTGTGGCGCTCCACCTCCGGGAGGAGCAGCGACCGGAGGCGGGCGTGGCTCATGAAGTTGAGGGAGATGGTGCGCATTTCGCGGTGCATGTCGCCGACCAGCACCAGCATGGACCACTTGCCGAGGATGCCGCTGATGCTGCGCGGGTAGCAGCACTCGAACAGCTTGCCTTCGTTTTGGAGGACGAACCGGTTCAGGCCGGCGTCGGCCGACACGACGGTGGGATCGCCGAACAGGTTCATCGACCGGAAGATGGGCCCGTAGCGTGCGAGGCTGCGGGACATGAACCCGCCGACAGAGGTAGCCGGGTGCGGGGCGAGGTAGGCGAAGGTGTGGCCGACGAGGGGCCACCCGCCGCCGACTGCGGGGGGGAGGGAAGTCGTCGTCCGGCGGTGGGATCTCCATTTCAGGAGGAGAAAGAGGAGGAAGAGGAAGAGGAAGAGGAAGAGGAAGAATTGGTGGCGATCGCTGGACATGAGGATTAGGAGGGAGGAATCGGAATCGAGTTGATGGGGGTTGTGGGAATTATTAATATTGTGGAGATTTATTTGCAATTATAAATCATAATTCACAAAGAAGGTAATGATAATCATAAATAGGAATTGGCTGGAAAGCCCCACGGACGCCGGTCCCTTTATGAGCATCTAGTTAGCCCGTTGGGATAGGGCGTGCGGTAAGAATTTACTGTGGATAATCCAACGGTGTGGATTTCAAACT
Organism: Hedychium gardnerianum; assembly: GCA_038050645.1. Classification (NCBI taxonomy): domain Eukaryota; kingdom Viridiplantae; phylum Streptophyta; class Magnoliopsida; order Zingiberales; family Zingiberaceae; genus Hedychium; species Hedychium gardnerianum. The sequence goes on from JBBUKS010000042.1 coordinate 1,938,696, forward strand.
CACGTGGGATGAAATATAGTTTCTCGATTTTCTTGTGTGCCTAAATCACCGCATCTGATCCCGTTGCCTTTCTCGATTTATCTACTGACGGTACTTAGTCTTGAATTATTATTTATGAAGCATCCAGTTGAGACTTGAGCAGGGAGGGTTTTATATTTATTTCGAAAATTATATATAATTTTTAATTCTTACCTAACAGAGGCAATAAAAATACCACTCACGATAATTTCTTTTGTTATTAGTAATATATTAGTACTCAAATTCAACGGCAATAAAACTGATCGTTTTAAATAGCTGATTAATTAACCCATCAATTTTAACACGGTGAGCTTAAATTTGAGTATCCATATTTTTTTTATAATTCAAATATCTAATTTTTTTAATCAATTAATTTTGAAAATAATTAATTCGATCTCATAAAATTTTTTTTATCGATTATTAAACTAAATTAAAAAATATTTATGATCAAACATTCAACTATCAATATTTTTAAGTTTATTATCCAGAAAAAATTACATATTTCACAGTTAGGGATTAAACTTTTAGATGATTGATTAATCGTTGGAATACTTTATTACTGAAACTAATAAATTATTGTACAGTAACATTATTTCTCATTATGCTTAATTAATACTTTAATCATGCACTTATATCATATTTGAGTATTTCGGAAATTTCCGTGGGACCGGGCCGATCACTCCAGGTCCGACGTTATCCGACCTGGTTAATCATTTTTTTAAGTATTTCGGAAAAAAAATTAATCAGATCAACTAATATTAAATTTGGGATGAATTTTTGTATTGATTATCAAAATAAATTAAAAAATATTAATGAATATTCATTCAAATGATTAATATTTTTAAATTTATTTTTTATTATTATTTTTTTATAATACATCATAATTAAATTTTAAATTTATTAATTATTTATTAAAAAAACTAATCATTATATAATTATCCAGTAATATATTTGAACACATCGAATACTTTAGTGCAGTCGCATGTGTGGTGATAAACTAAAGATGAGTAAGTTTCTGTTAGAAAAATAAAAAACGAAACGCAGAAAAATATTACAATGAGATTGAAGGATATTATCCGTTCATACATCTTCGTATTAAATATTAGCTTATATATCGGAGAAAAATAAAATCGTCATCAGTTTTTTAGAATGATTTTATATTTTATGAAAGAGGATAAATGAAGAGGACATTTGCTCCTGAATATATTCAGTACACATAAAAATATTATATAATATATATTTAAAAAAACGGTATATTGTAGTACAAAAAGATGATGCCAGGAGCAGTTGATATTGAAATGAGACCGAAAATACGAACATTCTACGATGGTGACTTATTTTGTCTTAATTAAGTCGTTGTCAACTTGATAAGGATGAGTCAAGTAGACTAATTAAGAGGATGACATCCGCCTGACTCATGATTCTTGTATTAAATTAGCATCGTTCCGAGAATATGATTAAATTAATCAAAATATTTATTAAATTTAAATAAAAATTAAATTTTGATAAAAATTATAAATATATTTTCTATTTCAATTTTCAATTTACTATTTTTTTAATAATATAAAATTATTAACAAATGATTAAGACGACGAACTTCGTTATTATCAAATTGTATTAAATTAGCATCTGCCAGTCTCAACAGACATCACCGGTAAATATTTGGACGTCGCTTTCCCCGTGTGAATAATGAAATCGCGACTCACGACACGTTGCCGACTACCAACTCGTGAATGCGAACCACAAGTTGTGGATAATAAATGTATTCATCCCCGGGGTGGGCCCAGCGAAACTATGGCCGCACGTCGGGTCTTCTTCATGTTTGATTGGGGGTTGTACCATCATGCCTTAATCAATTTTGTTTGGTGAATAAATCCACGTACAGTTAAATAGATTAATTGATTGAGCTTAATCAAGTTTGGATTTTTCACGTTGGACGAATTTAATTTAAGAAGATTTTTTTTTTAAAACAAAAACAAAAACCAAAAAACAAAAAACAAAAGGACAAAACGAGTATTCTAAATTACTTTATTATTATTTTTTTAAAAAAAAATTGGACACTAGCGCTGTTGGAGATCACAAGTGGAAACGTGTACACGCCCCCCCGATGGAACAAGTCCTTACGTGGTCGCACGTGCGCCAAAGTAATTTGACGCATACGTCTAAAAAGTCTTTATTGGATATTAAAATTACGAAAACGAACTGTTTTTTGTCTTTTGTTTTAAGTTTTCTTCGATGTGAACATTCTGATGGACGGACGTACTTGTCATCGAGGCGTGTCTTATGTATTCTCCGCCTCTCTTTGTCCATTGTAATTTTATAAATGAAAATGAGTGCGGGTATTTTGGGGTCAAACGTGTTAAACAAGAGTTGTATGTAAAATAATAAAATTTGCATTTTAAATATAGAAATTATTAATTCTCCCCAACTTGTCGACCATTAGATCGTCTTTTGAATAAATATCACATGCTACAATTCATGGAAAATTAAGGCGCGTAGTACAAGCTAAGCTAAGAGCCTAAGAGATTACATATATATATATATATATACAAATTGTTTCCTCAAATATCCATGAGAGTTTGGAAAATATTTTATTGCGCGCGTATTCAAATATAACATTGTCAGCTAATATAACTCTTGTTATTTTTTGTCCTTTTATATAATAAATATTTATTGGCTTTCTTTAAGATCGATGGTTGAATCATGAATGTACTTAAGTATGAAGGATGATTTCATTCCTCCGAGTGTTTTTCATCAACGGCTCCGCAATGAAATCAAGGAGATAAATCACAATTCATGAAAAATCGGGACGCGTACTACAAGCTAAGATTATATATATATATATATATATATATATACAGTTTTGATATCCTGCACACCCCTATATGAGCGATCGTGAGCGACAGGCAACGTGGACACCTGACGTGGCTAAAAT
>JBBUKS010000042.1:1941748-1956200 GCA_038050645.1 Hedychium gardnerianum
GGCCCAAGCTGCTCCTCCTCCACGCCCTCGCCGTCTCCACCGCCTGTGCCGTCACCGCTGCTGCGGTGCGCTACCACCGCCGGAGGATGCAGGAGCAGCAGCAGCAGCAGCAGCAGCAGCAGCAGCAGCAGCAGCTGGCGCCGGTGAGGGATCTCATGCTGTCGCCGACGCTCGAGCTCACCGACTCTGGACGCGTCGCCAAGCTCGAACGCTTCTCGCACTATGTCGGTATGCGTTCGCTTACCTCTTCATCTTCCTTCTTTACTTCGATTCTCGTGTATGAACGACTTGGCGATGCCGAGATCCGATCTTTGTCCATCAATATCAGATGATGCAAAACAAGATCGATCGGACTCTTAAAATTCAATCCGTGAATAAGGATTTCAATTTTGCGCGTTTAGCTTTGTGTCATTCCATTTGTGTCCTCATCGAGCTAGCAATGCTATCCAATTCTGTGTTTGAACAAACCTCATCTTCTCCCTGTGCACCTGATTAGGAGAGGAGCAGGGGAAACAGATCTGCAATTGCATTAAAGTGAATTGGCTGCAGTTCATAATTGTTGGGCAGAGGTGTCAGATGCGACCATACTGCTAGGCCTGGCTCGATTCATTTGGAAATTTTTAGGATTGGGGGATTACCCTACTGGAACTGTGTCATGTCTGGCCAGTGCCATGTTCGAGTGAAATCCATTGTCACATCTATTGATGGTTCTGCGTCGGTGTTGCTTAATTTATACTTCTTTTTTTTTTTTTACTTGATGGTGCTCTGTAGCGAGGCAGATGGGGTTTGAAGACATAAATGAGTGTCCTCAGCTGTGCAAGTTGGCCTATGACTACTTGAAGAGGACCAAGGGGAGTGAGGACGACATATATTCCTTCTTTGCCAATGAGTCAGACCCTGACTCCTTGTATGTGAAGCTGGTGGAGGAACTGGAAACATGCATACTTAGTTACTTTGCCTTTCACTGGAATCATGCCACTCTTCTTGTTACTCAAGTAAACCAATTGATCTTCATTAATTAATATAATGATACCTTTTTTTGGTGGTTCTTTGACAATATTCTTGCTTGCATGTGTTACACAGATATTAAGTGCTAATGGTGAACCAAAGAAGAAGCTTAAGAATTTTGTAATGGAGGCAACAAGGTAGGTGTTACCACTTTTCTGTCTCCATACAAATAGTATTTGTGACAAATGTGATGTTTGTCAATTTTAAGCATGATTGCTAGTTTTAGAGTTCAATCCTTGTATGTTAGGAACAGAATGGGCAAAGGTGATATGGGTAAGCACAATGAGGAAAATTTGATGTTCAAATTTGTACTTGTTCAAGTCATATGAACCCTCTTGCTCATGCATTATGAATTGATGTAGTATTGTTTGTTCTTGAATCAAAACTGAATCATCATGATTCTTTTAAAAATTTGATTCATATGGAAGGACCATATCAATTACATGCGAATCATAATGTTATAACCATGAATCTTATGATTATAATAACTATGGCCTACAGTATGCATTGTAACACAATTTTAAAACCGTGTCCATTTCCATTTTGCTTCCCTTGGACCTTAATTTCCATTGTTGTCAATTGATGGATGCATGAAGATTCATATTCTGATTTCTATCACTATTGCAAATTAGAGATGTGTGTATAAATCTCCATCATTGTGTTTGTTGCTGAACACAGGAAACTACGGTTTGAGAGGGTGTCCAAGAGCCTGAAGGTGACAAGAGTTTTTTCCACTTTGGTGGAGGAGATGAAGGCGATTGGCTACGATGACCGCTGCAATGACACCATGGTTCCAGCTGCACTCTCTGATCGAAGCCCGGTTCTTCTGCTGATGGGTGGTGGCATGGGAGCTGGCAAGAGCACTGTGCTCAAGGATATACAAAAGGAGTAAGTCTCTGACCTACATATCTGAATTCCCAATTTATAGTAATCCTGAAAATAAGAAAATAAATAAAAGGAAATGTAGTTTGCACCCAGGATTCTCAGATTTTTTCCCATTTAAGTGTAATTGATATGGTCCTTCCATATGAAATTTTAATCTACCACTTTTTCCGGAAGTGGAAGGACCATAAAATTTGATTCTAATCTACCACTTTTGTCGTAAAAAATTACACGGCCGGTTAAGTTTTGGATTAAAATGTTCATATACGAAATTTTATTGTGCATGCTGAGAGGTACCAACGTAATTGGTAATGCACATAACTAACTGTAGGGCCTTATGGTTGGCGGCCAAGGCGAATGCCGTGGTGGTCGAAGCTGATGCATTCAAGGAGACAGACGTTATTTACCGAGCAATCAGTTCCAAAGGTCATCACAACGACATGCTCCAGACTGCTGAACTGGTATCTCTTTATCTATTCTGCTTGTTTCTCTTTTTTTCTCCCTCTGTTTAAAGTGCTAAAGGATCACTTCAAAAATCAAGTCATCTTAGTAAAGCAATTGAAAAAAATGAGCTTTACATTTTAGATTGCTCAAATGTCCACGATCCTAAAGATGCTCTCTCTATATGTTCTAAATTATTTAGAAATGATCGATTAGTAAATATTTTGTGATCTAAAACAAGTTTACCTCATCTTCAATGTGAAAACCTGTCAAATTAATCAACCTAGTTTTTTGATTAACAGGTCCACCAGTCATCCACTGATGCTGCTTCATCCCTCCTTGTCACAGCACTAAATGAAGGCCGAGATGTGATCATGGACGGCACTCTCTCATGGGAACCATTTGTTGAGCAAACAATTGCCATGGCCCGAAATGTCCACCTTCAACGCTACCGTATGGGGGTTGGTTACAAGGTTGCTGAGGACGGGACCGTCACAGAGAACTACTGGGAGCCAGTGGAGGATGATGAAGAAAACTGCACTGCGATAAAGCCTTACAGGATTGAGTTGGTCGGAGTTTTGTGTGATGCCTATCTAGCTGTAGTTAGAGGAATCAGGTATGCTCAACTGAAGAAAATCTACACAAGATCCAAAAATGTTATCGTATACTGGAACTTACATGAGTTAAACAAAAAAGGCAAAAACCTGACATTTGAATGGCAGGAGAGCTATAATCATGGGGAGAGCAGTGAGGGTGAAGTCCCAATTGAAGTCCCACCAAAGATTTGCCAGTGCCTTCCCAAAATATTGCCAACTTGTTGACAATGCCAGGCTCTACTCCACGAATGCAATGAGCTCTCCGAAGGTCACTTTATCGTCTCCTTTTTCATCAATGTGTTTAAAGACCGATTTAACTTTTTGTTTTCGAGTTAACTGGTTTAACTGGCTGCTCCACTTTGATTTTGAAAAATATTGAATGAATTGTATATTTATACGACTGCTGAACAATGCAGCTGATAGGGTGGAAAGATGGGAGTAGCAATTTACTAGTAGATCCTGATCATATCAGTTGTCTAGAAGATGTGAGCAACCTGAACGACAATGCTGATTCGATCTACGAACTCTACCCCAAGAAGGATACTTGTTGCGGAGCAGGTTTAGTGTGGGGCGACATGGTCATGTCACCAGCAAGAGCATCAATTCAGGAAGAACTCAAAGCAACCATTAAGGCGATCGAGAGTCGTGCTTTGTGACCTAAAATCCAAACCAAGAGCGGCATCCTAAGTCTGGGAAATTGAGTGCATTTTGTATCGAATTACTCAGAAGTGAAAAAGAAATACAATTTCCTTGAAACTGTAATAAACTTTCAATTGTTTTGATAACTTTTGTTTGTTCAATTAAAGAGGTTACTTTCCTCTTCCATAACTTCTGTGCTTTAGAAGTCTTGATATTCATATTATGAGTTTCTGCATGCAGTATTAATTTCTAATATTAAATATCATTTTTCTGCATTGCAAATATTATTATAACCTTTATTTATTGTAATAGTAGAAAATGATGATACAATTTTTTAGTCAAAAGTTCATATTCAATATATGAATTAGACAGGCCAATATAACGCCTAATTAAATTGATGCTCTGTTCCTCATTAGAGAATAAATATAATGAATTTACAAATAAGAGTTTTTGCTATGAGGAATCTTTATATCACATTGAATATGGAATTATTTTTCTTTCATAATAACAATAAGATGATTAAATTCCTTTTAATGATATGAACTTATCTACTAGGCAAAGTATTTATTATTGCACAAGAAAGCAATTGTTGATGTTCTTTAATAATATTTTGATTCCAAGGTTATTGAGGGCACTGGAAATTTTATAAAAATGACAATGGAAATGGAAAAAAAAATAACTATCAACTTTTTATACTTTATTCTAATGAAAAAAAAAACATTTATTATAAAAATCAGGAAATGAAAACAAGGAATGACTAACTGTTATCTTAACCAAACAGGAGACTGCTTCCAGAACCCTGGAGCCAAAAAGGGGATTTAGTGAATGAAATCCATGAAGCAGTATAATATTGAAGAAAAAAAAACTTGGTCAAATGTTCAATAAGTATGATATTCTGGTAGAAAATAAGGAAAATTTTCTTCTGGTAAGAATTTTTTTGACTAAGAACTAATCAGATTATGAATCAGTTTTTGCCAACTCATTTGTGTGTTTAAGACTGAACTGCAGTCTTAAAGCTACTTTGCTAACTTATTGAGTTGTCACCTTCTAGGTAAGCGTAATTACTTTGTATTTTGGATCGAAGGAAGGTAGATCCAATCACAGTTTCAACATTCAATAAAGGTTTTTTCGAGTTTAAAGAAATCGATACATGGTCTAGAGAACAGCATCTGCGACAAGGAGTATCCTATATCTCACTGTGGCTACCATATAAGTTGGCAATTGCTTTCTTTATGAATACATTGAGTTTTCAGGCATATCGACATAAATTACTGAAAACTAAGACACATAAAGACCATTTAGACTTGAATACGGATATCGGCAATTTATATGTGATCAATATGCAACACAAGGTATATGAGGAGTCTAGGTCACTTATGTAGATACCTTCGCGGGTTGCATAAAATATACCATGGTGAATTGAATGCAAATAATTTGGTATTGGATATGGAAAATGCACTTCTAATACTTCTGGGAAGAAATAGTAATCAAAATTCTCAACCATGGATATATCGACTGTTCGTACCTGTACGATCAAGACCCAATAAGGCCCTTGAAACGAGCAAAAGCTAAAACAGTTACGAGGATAAGTGCAGATATCAATCCTCCGATAATAACCACCTATTCAGTAACACAAGAAAGATGTTCATAGAGATAGTCCATAGATCAAATGCTAAGATCTCTATATGCAAGTTAAAGGTGTTTACCCAATTGAAGATGTATTCATGGTTGTCATTCCATGAGTAAGGAATGTTCATGCCAAAAATCCCACCAACTAATGAATACAAAGTCAAACTAACAGTGCAAGCACTTAAAAAAAGTTCTAACTGCAGCAGAAAACAAATTAAAATTTAAAGCAGACAAGGCATGATTATGAAAGAAGATAGAAAGAACAAACTGCACCAATTGCAAAAGAAAATTGTGTTTAATGATGCTATAAATGAAAGACCGACCATAAGATATAGAAAAAGTACAACCTGGATCAGCTGATTCCGATGGTTGTCATGCTGCAAAGTTTAATGTTTAGAAAAAATACCACATAAGGTTGTTTCTTGGCAAATTAACTAATACTAGTTTGATAATACAATAGCTAAAAGGCTACCTGTAAATTGATATAGTCCTCAGTATCATCAACGTATTCACGAAGCTGCAAATATAAAATTTAGAGCAAATGGAATCACTTAGGAGTAAGCAATTCATTAAAAAAAATAATCAAGCAATTTTTATGTAGACAAATCCTCATTAGGTTTGGATACACCAAATTATAGCAAGAAAATAACAGAACTTAAAAGAAACTTGATTGTTTGTCCTGGTAGAGTTTAAAATGACATTATGTTCCCACGATGAAAGAGGCTCAGGATTATCAAGTGCACCTTTGAGGAAATTACATAATGGGACCATATTCCTACCTTTTATTAGAAATACTTTCACAATATATACCCAATTGTAACTTAATGAAACTGAAAGTTTTCTCTTCACATGCTCTAACTAAACGTGTATTATTTACTCTCAAAAGCTCTGAGATCAAGTTAGTCTGCTTAAGTTAGACTTTTGCAGACTAATCATACATGTAAGTCACATACATTGAATAAGGTGAGAAATAGAAACTAGCATTGTAAGATGGAAACATTGTAGTTTTTACAAAAATAAAACTCCTAATATTCCATTAGTTGATTTAGAAACATTATTTGGAAAGGATAAGATACTGATATTTGAAAGCAATTAGGTGTGCCTCAATATATAAGAAAATGAAAAGAAAAAAAAGAAGCTAAGATGGGATTAAATATATTGAAGTAGGAGGTCTAACAGGTAACCGATGACCAAAGAAAATATCTTTTTTTGAAAAAAAATAAATCAGGTGAGCAACTTGCTCATGCTCTGTTATTAAGTTGATAACCTAACAGCCCTGACCAGGCGCTCAGGAAGGTCTGAAACTCTTAACAGAAGAGTTCTTTCATTAACAAGCAATTAGAGAGCCCCACTGTTGTTGTGGAAATGTTTGAAGACAACATAAGGTACCAGTGCAGATCAGAAAACAGATTTCAAAATCAGAATTGGAATTCAACTCTTCTTGAAGACGACACTCAATAACTCCAGAGCTGAAGCAGCTCTCACCAGATCAGCAAAATACCTGATTGGTCTTGTACCTCATGAAAGATGCACTGGTTAGCACCAGGACTGGGCAAGTTTGTTCAGTGTGTGACACCAGCAGGGTTGTCGCTGAACCACCAAATCCAACCATGCTAATGCCAAGAGAACCTCCAGCCATGTAATAATTTAATTACCTTGATCTTACTAGTAATACTGTCTTACTTAGTAAATAATAATGAAGTAATCAATCCTAAATAATCAGGAAAAATACAGCTTGGTGGTGGTTTGAAGATGAATTTGAATGAGATTTTCAAAGAGGAAAATCCGAAAATCACAACATCAAAAGAAGTTGACATGAGCTAATACCAAAGTCCTATATGACTTATTTCTGCCTATACAACTCAATTCATTTCGTAGAGTAAGATGAAAAAGTGCATATGAGTGAGAGAAAAGAGAGAGACGATATTCAGCATTTTTTGTGAATTGTATACTTACTGTATTCAATTTGTTCAAAGTGCTGTCAATTTGTATGAAATATGCCTGCATGAGCAGATTAAACATTTAGTAATTGAGTTACTGATAGTTCCAATTTTGAAGGAATATAGAGGAATAAGAGTAGAAGGTGAAGATTTCATGGTAACCTCAAGCAGCATCTCCAGCTCTTCCACATTATAATCACTTGCTTGATTTGTTGCTACACTCGCTTTGCTTATTTTGGGAGATTTTGAAATTAAAAAAGGTGAGTTCGTCGTTTGGGAGTCAACCAAACGTGGAGACTCTGTAGCCATCTTCCTTGAGAGATAAAGATTAGCCATGTCATTATCATCCTCTAGTAGTTGTTCAATCTCTTCTCTTACCTGAAAACAAGGAGTCGGTATCTTGTAATAAGAAATAATAAAATAAAAAATAAGGGAAATTTATGTTCTGTTTATTTTATGTAAATTAAAGGAAACAACCGGGAAGGAATTGATTTAGCTATTTGATATATTTAAGTGAAACAACTTACACCTGTGATTTAACTCCTTTCTAGTACAATAAATTGATCCATCATCTTAAGTGTGATGTTTGTCCTAACTATCCGATCTAGTTGAATCAGAACAAAAAGGAACAAACATACAATAATTGTAACTTGATCAATGCGTAACATCCCTGTATAATAATTATGATTGGTAGAACAACTTCTGAATCGTTCAGGAAATCCTGCAGAATGAGTAGACTCCTAAGAAGTCAAACTGCATGTAAAGACAGTAGAGATAACTTTATTGTCTAAGAAAGAACAGAGAGAGAAGGGAACCAAGAATATTTTATATTTTTCTAAGAAAGTAAAAGAAACAAGATCAAGCATTGAAAGTCATCATTATTGTGTCTACAAAAGTAGTTAGACACTCTTGTTTATCCGGGTAAAAGAAGAAAAAAATGGGGAAGAGGAAGGGAACAATTTAAATCTTTTATTCAATTTTAGATTTGTCTAAAAGTGAATAAAAGAGGAGAGAAATTAGGAGATAATGATTAAGACGACTGATACGACCCTGCATATTGAGACTCCGAAAAAACAAAATTAAAGAAACTCCTCTCACTTCTCCTCCTCCATCTTTCCCCTATTTCTCCGCTCAAGAAGACGACATAGAAGCTCCAAAAGAATTTCCATACTATAATAATTTGTGACGGAGTGACAATTTTAATAGTAAATACATAATAACTCTGTACTTCTCTAATTCAAAGTTTGAAACTATATGTCTGGGAAAAGTGAAAAACGCACTTTTTGAACACTAGCAGTCAGCCTTGTCATAGTACTCTTAAGCTTCCGCACCTTGTCTAGGTTGAGACTGCTGATCTACAAGTAGTCATAATTCAAGTTACAAAGGGCAGAAATGAATAAAATTGCATACCTGTCACATTTATGAAGGATGTATCATGCATGCGGTGGTTACAAAATAAGAAAATGAAATTGCTAGTTACTTGTGATATTAACCAAATTGCTAGAAAAAATGATACCTTGCATGTCAGTTCATCTAAGATTGGATAAGCACTAGCTTCCAATTCTATTGTACGAGCATCAAGCGAATGGCATATAGCTTCTAAAGCAACCTCCAAGGCCCGAAATTCAAACGGAGGAACTGCAAATTGAAAAACAAAATTTAATTAGAGTAATTTCTAAGTGAATAAATTACATAAGCGGATGAACAGGAAAGTAAGAGCCTTGCTCGTCCATTGTTGGGCATCTTTTTCCTTGGACAGAGTCCATATATATCCTTGTAATTTCAACAAAACTCCAAAGAAAAGGCAGAACATGTTAAAGGACATATTAGGTTTCTGAATTTATCACTGAGCACATTGTTTGCAGTACAAAACATGAACTAACATGAGATTGCACCATATAACCAAAAAAAATGGTATGCAATATATCCTTCAGGAATAATTTTCATGAACCATTAAATCTAGTAAACAATTGAAGTTAAGTTGTATACTCTTGCTTTATGTCAGAGGTAACTTTTGTTTATCTTACATGGAAAAGCAGATTAGCATATCCCAAGAATTAACCAAACGTTGTAATGCATAAGTCTGCTTGCAAATTCTTAGAGCAGTTTCGTATGTATGCATACTCATCCATATCTGATCTTTGTATGTCTTGGGACAGTCTTTGAAACAACACAAGTTCCGAACTTAACAAACTGAGATGTGACCCTATTTCTGCTTATGTTTTTCCAGGTCGATATAAAATGCATAATATCAGAGTGTTATAGATAAGACAGATGATAGTACTTTCTGTAAATAAAACCAAGGACTAGATTAATGTTGTACTTCTAAAAATAATAATAAATTGTCAGATACCTAAAACCCAGATGCAACAACGATCTTGCCTAGATCAATTATTTGAACTGTATAGCATATTAAATTGTATATAATCAAGACAGGAAACGTTATAAGGAAGCTACGGATATCCTTGATCACCATCGACTTCGGTGATTCCGTAATGGTCTGTTGCATCCCTCTCTCCATGATGAGCAGAATTAGCTGACAAACGGTGATGAAGCTCCTGCAGAACTGGGATGACATTCTCTTCAGAGGGGTCTCTTAGCAACACCTACACAGTTAACAAGTAGAAATTTGTAAACCTTTTGCTACTTCATAGTTAGATGACCGAAATAGAGAAAAAACAACGTCAAAGTACGATATTTTAATAAAAATGCCAAAACCTGTCCTATCTCAGAACAGAGCAATGTAGGAAGACGAAAGAAAGATGTGTCATGGCCACTTCAAGGGGATTCAGCTTTTCCATGAAATTTACAATTCTTAACCATTTATTCTATTCCCAAAGGCATGAAATTTACATTTAGTCTTTCAACATGGAGATAAGTAGAATAGAATCAACTAAATCAACATAATTTGATTCATAGTTAAATCAAAATCTCAATCAAACTACAGTAACAAAAAAAGAGGTTAGAAATGATATCAAACAGGAAATGGATCATAGATATTAATCGCACCTCTTCTGCAGTGATGATCGCTTTGATATGCTGATCTCCCACAAACAAAATAGAGCATTAGCACGACGCACCATCCCAAATACACAGAAAGGAAAGAACCACATACGAGAACAGAATACACCTCGAGATTGAGAACGATGGCCCTCTCCCTGCCCAGAATGGCGGAAGGGTAGGAAAGCAAGGGATCGATGATCCTGAGGTCCCGGGCGTGGATCTGCGCCCTGCGCATAATAACGTGCTTATCCACGTCCAAGACAGTGCTCCTCCCCGTACAATCAAGCGAGACCCAGTTCCTCACCGTCAGCATGTTCTTCGCCACCCCGTGCGAGTCCGCCGCCACCGCCGATCGCCCTCCACGGTTCATCGCATCCACGAGGTATTCAGGCCGGAAGACACAATGAGGGAAGCGCAAACACTAGGTTTTCGATCTTAGCCGTTACTGGATCATAGAGAAGAAGAGACGACGAGAAGAGAGGAGAAATTTGCGGAAAAAGATCGGTTTTGCTACGGCGGGAGCAACCCAATTCGGCTTCTTTAATAAACCTCTCGAAGGAAGCCCCACGGACGATACCCACTTTTTATGCTAGAATTTAACTCGCATTGGTACCAAACTGCCATAGGGACTAATCCAGGGTCCCACTTAGTTTAACCAATCACCGGTTAGTAGTGCAGATCATGCATGTGTACGTTTAGCCTGCCACGTGTTATGTTCAAAACTCCATCTTTGCCGCTGGGATTGACATGGCCAATATATCACAAACCAGATTAAGAATGAAATCTTTAAAATATAACCTAATATTGTTTGGTTCAATTCTAGATAATACAATAAAAATTTTTTTATATTTACTGTATTACCCTTAGTTCAACACTCCTCTTAATTATTTCTCAAAATATTAATTTCAAACCTCTTAATTATTTTTCTGAATATTTTAATAATATTTTGATTAATCCTCGTTTAGAGTGTAGACCATTGTTTTCATTGCAATCATTTGTTGGGGATATTTTTGTCTCAAAGGGTAAATATCGAAGGATATTTTTGGCAAAAATTTTTTGTTAACCCCGGAATCAACAAAAACCTTACTTTTCCAAGGTTTTCCAATTCCGGATTGCATGTCCCTTTTGCTGATGTGTCGGGCATGGATTATTACTCGGAAATCGCCAATTACCTAAACCAAACAGGATTTTTGTTGATAACCTTAGATGGATAACCAAGGTTATCAAGAATAACCCCCAACCAAACGCACCCTAAGGATGTTTATGCATGCCCTTAAAGAGCATTATTGTCGTAGTAACATAATAACTTTCTCGAGTTATCATATACAACACATACAAATTTAAGTTTAACAAAAATATAAATACAAAACAAACTTAAATAATCTTACAACACATACAAATTCAAAACAAATATCTCATAACATTGTTTATGTCATCATATACAAAAGATCCAATAACATTCTTAAAATTTAACAAATCATATGTCTCAAAAGGAGGGAAAGATACAAAAAGAGCTCATCATCCTCTTCTTCCTCGGCAACTACTTCCTTCTCCTTCTATACTTTATTTTCTTATTTTTCTGCATCAGAAAACAAATAAACAAAATATCATTCTTAACAAGAAAGAAAATCTTGTAAACTAACACAAAACTAAATATATAAACACTTACTTCTTTCGATATGAATTTTTAATTTTCACTACCTTCCTTGGCCTCACAAATTATATTCGAAATAAATTAACAGTACTAATAAAAAATACAAATATGAATGGTTCACAAAGTCAATCAAATAACAAATGTTCAAAAACACTAATACTGCGACAAATAACATTCATACACAATAATTTCAATCACAACCATCGCCACCACCATCATCATTATCATCGTCACCGTCATCACCATCACCGGGAGGAATCTGACTTAGAGCAGAGACTAATTGAAGATGTTGTATGGATGAAGTTTAATTGTTAGCGTAAATCGCTAATTTCTTGATCCCTTTGCAATAGTAACCCCTTCAAATTGCTAACCTCTTCATTCAAGTAATTTATTCCTGCCCTTATTGTTGGTGGGGTGGAAGAAGATGTACTAGCGACTCTACGATTTCTACTCAAAGAATCCAGTCCCAATATCCTTCCCCCTTTCGGTTCATCACTTGCCTCGAGCCATAGACTCATATTATTACCAATAGATGACTCAAATCTTTCATTATCATCACTAGCATCCTAACTTTTTTGTGCTAGATCTAGCTCATCATATCTCTCCTGTATTGTCATGAAAAAAATTAAAATAAAGTTACAATAACAATAATAGAAACACATATATCATCATTAGCACTTGAACTTAAATTGATTAATCCAAACCTTAATTGCTTTAACTCTCTCTCTGCTCCACGTATTGTCTTTTTTAAAATATGGGGGTGAAAGTGTCTATGAATAATGGCTCGTTCCCCATTTTCTTGGTTAAAAATATACTATTAGAAATAATGAAATAGTCTGAAATAGATTTAAAATTTGTGTTTGAAATCTTTGTGTATGTTCCGATATTGATTGAGCCTCCCACATATGTCACAGACGAGTCTCCAGAATTATAAGCTTGATTGTTTTATTCTGTTGACTCTTTCATTTGTTCTCCTCAGTTTCCTAAAGATTGGAGATCCTGGGCCAATTTTCCTTAGTAATGCAGTTTGACTTTTTTTCCTAGTCTTCGTATGATTTAGTACGTGTCAGATGTAATCGCCATATTTTTTCTTAAAAATCTCCTTATTTCCAACTCTTCAATCGGATCCCAAGTGAATGTCCGTTGCAATAGAAAAAAATAATTGATTATATTAACTTTAATTTCATATGTAAATTGAAGGAGATAACTTACCTTGAACTCGTTCCATCATAGCTCTTTTGTAGGTTATGGAGTGCTTGTGTAAGTTATCAAAGCCCCTCCCCAATGGTTATTCACTATTCTATTAATTTTCATGAATAACACATACATAATTTTTAACACTACTAGAAAAACTTCTTTTAACGACGAAATGTTAATGATCGTATCAAATACCGTCGTTATTGGTGGTTCAATAACGATTGAATTTAGTGTCCGTTGTTGATGTATACGCATTAACAAAAGTATTTGGTCATGTCGTTGATGCTTTGTCATCAATGATGTTTTTTATTTCGGTCGTTAATGTCATTCCTTTAACAACGGGATTTCCGAAATCCCGTTGTTATTGCAACTCAAAGAAACAAAATTATCTCCTACTCGAACGATTGAGATGGTCCCAATCTTTTGACTCAAATCTACGTCTTTGCGCGCGCAACTCTTTACCTTCCCTGCAATTCCGCCGTCGCAGAGAAGCAGTCCAGAAGCAGTAGATTATCCGGCAATAGTCCGGCGACGGAAGATTATCCTTCTCTCGTAAAACCCTATCCCATCCCGTGTCCCCATCTGCTTCTACGGCTTTCCCAACGCGACGACTCCTGATCACCTTCCTTGCGGTTCCGCCGTTGCAGACAAGATCGAGAGATCGACAGTCTGACGACGATCTCCAAGCTACTATTTTAGGTGAGATGTTTTGCTTCCTTTCCTTCTATTTCCTCTTCGTTTTCTACGGTAGGAACCCTTAGAATCTGATTACTTGAACATATACACCCTTAGAAGCTTTTATCTGATTACTTGAACATATACAGAAGCTTTTATCTGATTACTTGAACATATACACCCTTAGAAGCTTTTGGTCCTTTAGATATAGGTGGATGGCACCAACATAAACGTACTTTTAACAGTTTGAAAAAAAAGCACTCCCTTAACAGTTTGACAAAAAAAAAAGATGGTTCTTTTATTGTTTGTCCAAGTCTATTAGTGTTCTCTGTTGTTCACAAGGAATTAGCTACTATTATATTAAGGTTGATTTAGTATTTTGTTTAGAGAACTACACGAGGCCATTGTACTAGCTATGTTTCTTAGAACTCTACTTAGTGATTATTTGCTTGATACTTGATTTTCTTTTTTTCAATTAGTTAATACTTTTCATTCATGACAGAGTTGTAGGTCCAAAATTATTTATAGTTAATTTTGTCCACCTTTTTGACATTTAGCGAATGACACCCGATAAAAATGGATGGATCTTATTAATGATCGACTTGGTGAAGCATATGGACAGGGGATTGAAAATTTTTTGGACTATGCTTTTGAGAGAATAGGTGCAACAAATGAAATTCGATGTCCATGTGTTAAATGTGTTAGTGCACGTTTTGGGTCTAGGGAATCGGTTAAAATGCATTTGATTGTTTATGGAATACTTCAAAATTATAGATTTTGGTATCATC
>JBBUKS010000042.1:1956300-1971479 GCA_038050645.1 Hedychium gardnerianum
TATCATAATTTTATAAAATAGGGACTATTTTATATTTTTTTCATAACTTAGGGACTATTTTGCTTCAATATTCATATGTTAGGGATGATTTTGTTTTTAATGTGTTTGAATGAAATGTAGTGAAAGGGTGAGTTGGTCATTTCACACTTTTGGCCAGAAAATATTATCGAAAAATGATGAGAGGGACTAAATTAAAGTAAATTAAAATCATAGGGACCAAAATGAATTTTACCCCAAAAGCCTTACTTATCTTCGTTTGCCGTATAAAATAGGGTATAAAGAAACTCCCTAGATCCGTAATCTTCGGAGGATGCTCATTCCGTATCAGTGCACTACACTCCTCCGTCAATGCTATGGTCTGATGATCTTTGATCTTTCTTCAGTGGGCCAGGATGTCCTTCATAAATTTGGAAAATTTCGATATCTGGTGTAGGGCGTTTAGTAGTGGTATCTCCACACAAATTGACTTCATCATCTCCAATTTTTTTTCCAAATTCCTTGTCCTTGCGTGCCTTTGATAATTGCTATGGAAAGGGTATTGATGGCATGTATGTCGTTAGTGGAGGATTATACATTGTTTCCATAGTCTTTTCCTTGGAATCCCAGAGAATGTCTTCTCCACCAGTGGTATTCTAAGTTACTTCAACCTTGTCTATCAATTCCTTGCCCTTATCTTCAGTAAGCTCAGACGACTCCTTCAAAATCCTCCCACTCCGCAAAGTCACAACATTACAATGTTCCACGGGATTTGGCTCTGGCTTTCTTGGAAATCTCCTTGAAGTCCTTGAAGGCGAGCTTGCAACTTGGGCAATCTGAGTTTCCAGCATCTTGGTGTGGCTTACGAGGTTGTCTACCATTGTTTTCAGATCTTTCAGGGCTTCCTGGGTTTGAGTATGTCTCTGTCAGAACTCCTTATTTGCTTGATTTTAAATTGAGATGAAGTCCTCCATCATCGCTTTAAGTCGTGACTTTGGAGGAGCTTTTTGTTGTCCTAAATGCTGTCCTTGATTACCCTGTCCTTGGTATTGATCTTGGTTGTTTCGGTAGGAAAAATTAGGATGGTTTCTCTAGCTAGTGTTGTAAGTGTTCGAGTATGGATTGCTTGACCTTGGGTTGAAGTTATTGATCGCATCCACGTGCTCAACTTGGCTTCTTTGGTTGGTGACAGTCGTTAAATAGTTCTCTACTACATGGCCTGTCAAGTCACAAACTTCACAAGAAATGTTAGCAACCTTCATCGTACTCATGTTCAGGGAATAAAACCTCTTGGTCAGTGCACCCATTTTGTAGAAAGAAGATCCACAAAATTAACTAAATATTTCTGTAGAGTTTGCGCTTGATTTCCTCTCTCAGATATCCATTGGTGGTGATTTAGTGTCACACTTTCTATGATCTCTTCAGTCTCATCCAAGGTTTTGTTTATTAGAGCTCCACCAGCTGCGGAGTCGAATGACACCTTCATCACCTACGAGGTGTGGACCACCAACCACCTTTCCTGTCTATGATGTGGGCACTGCTGTAGGAATCCCTTGAATCTGTCCCAAGCTTCAAATAATGACTCCCTGTCTTTTTGTATGAAGCTCGCGATCTGGTGCTGCATGTATACCATTTTTCTTGGAGGGAAAAATTTATCAAGAAATCTCTGCTCGCACTGGTCCCATGTAGATTGTTGCTCGCCGGAAGAGAATGAAGCCAAGACTTGGCTTTGTCCCTCAAGGAAAAAGGAAACAACATCAACTAAATCGCATCTACATATGCACCATTATATTTCATCATCGAGCATATCTCTAGAAACACCTCCACATGGAAATTTAGGTCTTCCGTCGACCCTCCACTAGACTAATTTTGCTGGACCATGTGGATTAGGGAAGGTTTCAGCTCAAAGTTGTTCACTTCTATCGGAGGTCTCAGGATTCTAGACCTCGATCCTTTGGTGCTAGGGGCGGCGTAATCTCTGAGTAACTTGTTCTCATTGTCTGCCATGATTGCATTTTCTTGGGCTCTTTTCTCTTTCGAAGCTCTTTGTTTGTTCACCTTTCAATGGTGGGTGTGGTCTATCTTTGGATTGAAAGGAAGAAGATCTCCCCTTCTTTCAGATCTCTACATGTGAGGGCCTTGCCCACCTGAAAAGGGAAGAGATGAATAGAAAAGGAAAGTGATCCAAATGCAAATTAGGAAAGAAATCCTAAAAAAGAAAAATCAAAAAAAGGAAGAAAAAAATCTAGATTAACCAAATCACAAATCGATCGATATCAGTCTGAACCAGTCCCCGACAATAGCCCCAAAAACTTGATGTCGCAAACTGCAAGTGCACGATCATCGTCAAGTAATAAAAAGTATCGATCCCATGAGGATTGGAAATCGAGTACCAATCTATGATGTGAAATCAATTATTTAGATAATCCGAAAGGTGTGAAAGTCTTGAGAAAATAGAGAAAATTGGTAGGAAAAGTTTCTAGGAAGAAATCCGATGTTAAGAAGTGATCCTAGGACTTCGATTTCACCATAATGACTATAGACACTCTAACCTATATATGGTTTCCTAATTCTCATTGGTTCTTCATGTAGGTAGATAATCCCGATTTAACCGACGTGATCTTTTGGAACTACGCCGGTGTATCCGTCCAAACATGATGCCTACTTTCAGGCGACATTACTGAAGAATCGCTTTCTTACAGAGGCTCCTATCATGTGATGCCCCTTAGGATTGAGTGTATGTGAGAGGGGGGGGGGTGAATCACGTGTTTTTAAATCTTTTCTTTTACAATTTTTGAAATCTCGTCGTTCGGAAATTACGAGTACGCAGTGAAAAAATTAAAACGAATAAAATAGAAAAACAGAAAAAGAAAACAAAGCACACGGTCGTTTTACTTGGTTCGCAACCCCAGCGGATTACTACTCCAAGGCCCACGCTCCCTTGGTATGTTTCCAATGGGAAATCCACTAATTCTCTTCCGGAAAACCTCTGGAAGAGCAATCAAATACATAATATTAAATAAGAGAGTGTAATAAGTCTACACCTCTCTTATGAAGGGGTAACAATAAATAAATAAAAATTAAGACTTCATTACCCAATGAGGATTCTGCTGCAAGGAGGGAATTGGATGTCAGTTTGGTGCAGCAGAGTTGTAGTACAATAATTTTGGAGCTCCGGAGCAGCAGTATGAAGTCGAGACAACACTTATGAGAGTTGTTCTTGGCTGCTAGCCGAGATGCTCTCTTATAGCCCATTGAGGGCGCCTCCATTGAGGTTTATCGGATTCGAGATCGTCGTTGTTTATCTCCTCTGAGGCGCCTCCAAGCTCTCCAGGGCGCCTCCATCAGCTTGCGACCAGGAGTTAGATTTATCCGAAGCTTACTTTTTGTTCAACTCCTGCAAAATATATTAGTACAAATACATGCAGCAAAGGAGTTAGATAATGTAAGTATGAATTAAATCCTGTCTTACCACGACCAGGATTTAATCATGATCTCAACTTATGGTTCCACTTTGGACCTAAGTTGGACTAGCGCCTAAGTCCCTACCGAGGACCCGTTCTTACTGGATTCGCTCCTTCAGTTTCTTACCTCACTTATCATTTGCTGAGTAACCTCCTCGACGTCTGACCTCCGACCTACCAGGTCTTCCTGTCGGAATCGCACATCCGGACTTCAACCAATCGTCTGGTCCTTCCCTAACCCGACTGGACTTCCCGCCAACTGTCTGGTCCTCTCTTACCCAGTTGGACTTTCTGCCAGAATCGCACATCTAGACTTCTGCCTGGTGTCTGGCCCTCTAGATCCATCAAGTTAGTTAACCTTGCACACTTAACTCAACTTGTTAAATAATAACATTCTAACTTTAACCTATTATCATACATTAAAACCTAGGGTTAGACTATTAGTGCAAACTGCACCAACAACCCCATGGTTCTCGAGTTGCCTTCCCTTACTACATGTCGCCAAATCAAGGCGGACCCATTAAGCTCCGTGAAAGCCTAAGGAATCCTTGTGGTAATCCAGCCTACTTTCGTGACCAACTCTCCACGTCTTAGTATTCTATGGGGCAGAGGATTGGACTCACCTTTCGATCCTTACCCGCAAACCTTGGGACACGAAAATGCACTTTTGGCATCAAGTTCATGTATGTAAATTAAAGTCGGACCACAAACAATCAAATCATAGAATAATATAAAAAAAATAGAAATATATGAAATTTTAGAAAAACAAAGCATCTAGTTGTCAAAGGGCATTCCCTAGTCCTAGGATCAAGAGCACTATTCCATGGACAAGGAGTTACAGCAAGAAGACATCGTAAATAAGCTTTTACAATCCAAACTTAAGAGAAAAGAGAGAAAGACTTATTCTATTAAGCGTAGACCATCTTCGAGCTGCTCCTCCAACTCCAAACACGAATGAGAACTCCTCTTGCTCCTTGGAATGACTCTCCTAGGGTTCCTTATCACCAGGGAACTCTTCCTCCTCTTTCCATGAGCCTTGGGGATCCTTTTATAGCCTCCCCAACCCTTAGAATAGGAAGGATCTTCCAAAAATATAGAACTTGCGAAATCTGCGGCAGAGCTACACGGCCGAGCCATGTCTTTTTTTGTGGCCTCGGCAGAAGTGGGACACGATCGTGGGTCTTCTTGGAAAGTGACGCACGATCGTGTGAAAAACATACGACAAGGTAGTGTGTGACTCTGGAAAACCCACCGTTGCTCTGTCTTAGCTCCTTTTCATCCCGAGGAACACGCTAGTGTCTTAGGAGACTACTAGAGCGTGTTCCTTGCTTTATGTCTTCATTCCAATGCTCTTTTAACTCCATTTTAGCTTCGGTTCTTCATCTTATCAATGAAAAAAAAATGCAAGAGTAGATCTCTGAATAAGAAAATAACAAAACGATACTAAAAAAAATAAACCATGCAATGTATGCTCCTAAAATATCACAAGATGAGTGCAAAATACTAATAAAAATCCTATATGAAATACGCTCATCACAATTCGATTAACTATATACCAGTATGATTTAAATCAAGTCTTATCTTTGTATCCGAGTCCGAATATGTAATATACGAATCTTTGAGTTCAAAGTATCATGTCAAGATACTTGGAGCCTGAAGTGAACCGTTCCAATGATCCCTTAAGTTCTTCAACTTGAGTTTTCAAAGTGGAATGCTCTTCCTCAAGTTGTTGATCTTGAGTTGAGGTTTCATTCTGAACTTGTTTAGTTAAAGGACTTGAGTTAGTCCTCTCCTTATGGGCTTTTACCTCCTTTTGGAGTGACTTGACTCAGACATTGGACTTAGCTAATTTTTGAGTCAAGCAAACAATCATATCATATAATTTTTCTATTAATGAAGAATTTACCTCAATGTTTGGTTCATCTGAAATGGATACAGATCCGCGGCTTGACTCGGACTCAGGTTCAGACTCGTACTCAGACTCAGACTCAACCACTTATTCTCTTGCCATCAGCGCTAGGAAGCTCGCTTGAGCTTCTTCTTCTTCGTCCGATTCTTCCAATGAAGACTCATCCCACGTTGCTTTCAAGGCCTTCTTTATTTGTTGCTTTTTGGTCTCCTTCATGTTTGGACATTCAACCTTGCAATGTCCTTTCAAATTGCACCCATTTTAGATCATCTCTGACTTAGCCTTCATGGTTCGGTTCGAACCCGGTTGCTTCTTCTTCGATTGGATCACCTTATTGATTTCGCACTTGGTGAATCCTTTCTTCTTTTTTGAATAGTTTCCGAACTAGGTTGACTAGTTCGGAGGTGATCCATCATCTTCTAAATTTGATTCATCTTTGAATTTAGGTTTGGGTCAGGACTTGGGCTTCAGTTTCTTGTTCTTGATTTTACCTACAATTAAGGCAATATCTTTCTCAGCCGGATTTGTATTACATAGTTCATGTAATTCAAATTCAAAAAAAAGTTCGTCTAACTTAACTTTTGAAAGATCCTAAGAAACTTTGTAAGCATCTACAATAGATGTTATAATTGTCATAATATATTTTATAAATAAAATATGATCAAGGATCTGATTTTCATAAATCAAGATTTCTTTAATTAAATTAAAAAATAATTTCCAAATTTTAATTTTCTAACAAATTAAGAAATATACCATTAAGATTTCTTAATTAAATCAGAATATTTTAATTTTGAAATTTCTGAAATTATTATAGAAACTTTTCATAAATAAAATTTCATAACAAATTAGGAAACTTTTCAAAAATAAATTTTTTTCTAAAAACTCCATAATCTTTTGAAATTGAAATTTTCTTAATTAACTTAAAACATTTCAATTCTAAAATTTCTGGATTTATTTTAGAAACTTTCCATAAATAAAATTTTCTAATAAATTAGGAAACTTATCAAAAATAAAATTTTCCAAAAATTTCAAAACATTTCCAAATTAAAATTTTGAATTATTACAGAATATTTTCAAAATGAAATTTTCTAAATTATTACAGAAACTTTTCAAAATTAGAATTTCTTAACAAATTAGAAAACTTTCCAAAAATGAAAAATCTTAATAAAATAGAAAAAAAAATTAGAAAATAATTTATGACCAACTATGACTCGTAAAATAATTTTTATGATTATGTCAAAGCACGATTAAGCTCTGATACCACTGTTGAGAAGTCCAACGTGAACGCATGCTTTAGACGTTTCTCAAACGTGCGCAGCAAAAATAAAAACATAATAATTCCTAATTATTACAACACATTCATCCACACATACAAGATATAACACATGTGGATATAACCGCGAAATTAAAATTTTATGAAAAACTAAATTAACCATTAATCTATTTATATCTGCGAGTTCGTATTCAAACTTTGTAGAGAGTGTTTGCTAGCTTCACAAAGCAAGCCTCTTCCGAAATCAATCGAACGACGTTATCCAACCCCGCCTCTATTCGTATCCACGCCGAGTATCTTCAAGATGACTTCTCTAAGTCCGAGTCGTGTCTTTGCTTTGGTATTAGCCGAAGTGGAGAAACAAAACGATTCGAGAGAGGGATATTGCTCGACTTGGTATCCGACGATTCAAAGTGAAACCTGGCGTCGAATAGTCGGTGGCCATGGCGAATCAGTGTCGACACTAAATAGTCGGTGGTGGCAATGAATCGATGTCGGTGCCGAACAGTCGGTGGTGGCGATGAATCGGTATCAGTGTCGAACAATCGGTGGCGGTAATGAATTGGTGTCGGCGTCGAACAGTTGGTATCAACGTTTAAGAGAGGAGAGGGAGAAAAAGAAAAGAAGAGATTTCCTAATCAAATTAGGTTATCAAATTCTTATTAAATGAATTTTCTTCCTATGGGAGAGTATTTATAATCTCTTCTCAATAACTTGGGGAGCAAGTCATCTCCTAATCCCAAGCCTAACCCATTAAGCCTTATCCAAAAACTTAACCTATCACGCTCTTGGTTTTGTTTAAAACTAAATCACTTGGTCCAATAATTAAACCAAACCAATTTGATTTATTATTAAACCAAAGAGTATTCATCACATCTTCAAAAGACATGACTCAACCGCGCTTCCATTCTGACAAATAACTTTCCATATTTGCCCCTCGTTTGGGCCAATCAAACTTTGTCTCTCTCGATCTGAGAATTCAATTCTCAAACTCGTTTTAAATCTTTTAGATAATCTCGTAGTGCATGTGACCTTATAGGTTCCCGGTTATGTTGATCGTCCATAATTAACTATTAATTATGAAATGATCATGAGTGGCACCTAGTAGTACATCATGATTCCTAATTGACTGAAAAATCACAGGTTGATTCCATAACCACTTTTGAATTTTTCAACAGCTATAATGAATCGTGTCTTGTTCCTTTCACTCATCTTATATCCACTTAGTTCAAAACATGGTCTATGTGTTAGTCCCCACTAGGCTGACTACGTCACACCTAGCCCAAGCTATACTTCCTTGTCCTGCAGATTCAAATTACTCAGACATGTGTCAAAGAGTCTTGTACTCTTGACATGAGATGCTTTGGCCAAAGACTTCGAGTAATAATCCTGATAAGCGACCGTAGGGTGTACATCTCCTTGTATGGTGTGGTGAATCCTTTATTGACTATCCAATCACCTTCAAGCACTTCGCCTTATACTCATTCATCCCGGATCCATACCTCCTCGGAGATGCTTGTTTAAGATGTCAAAGTATAAGTCTCCATAACTAAGATGACTTAAATACCTTGAGTCGAAGAAAACTCGCACTTAAGTTGCAATGAGATCTTCACTGACATATCTATATATAGAGAGAATCATATGAAGTCTTATGGTAGGTCACTCCAATGAACTAGTTACCATTAACTAGCATCTACATTTAACTCTCGACATCTCAATGTCTCTAGCAAGTGAGGAGCGGCTGTTTGGACAAGCCAAGGAATATAACCCGTGCTAGTCTCACAAAATCAATGATGTCCAAACTCATCAATTTATCGACTATGGATGGTTTCAACACATTCATAATTACACATATAGATATGCTCACTAATTGTGATCTAATGACAAATTCTCTCATGTTATGAATCGTATTGTGGATATTCAATAGTTGAGTTTAAGATCCAATCAAACACATAAAGAATGTGCACTCAAATAATAAATTATTTATTTATCCAATAAATAAGTATAAATCATAAGGCGATTGCTTTAGGACACTTCTCAAATATAACAATCCTTTCGCCACGTTAGTCAAGTTGTCCTTATCTTGTGTCACGTCAACAATCTTAGACTCATCCAGTCTACATCAGATGTCACGTCAGCACACTCAAAGACTTGGCTGACACATCAGTATTTGATCTACCTATCTAGTCGATCGGTCTACCTATCCGGTTGATCGATCTACCGACCTTGCAAAACATGGGTTAATACAAAAATAGTAATAGTATGAATAAGTTTGACAGTCCCTTAACTGCCAATCTTGATTTTGAAATTCGAGTGAATCCTTTCAGTTGAATGATGCCTAAAGATGTCAGTACTCGTCCTTACCCGTTCTTCCTTTTGGAAGAATCACTCTCCTCAAGAACTTACCTCAACTTATTGTTGGCCAAACCTTAGTACTCCAGACCCATTTTGACCCATCAAGTCCTTCCTGCTAGATGTTCAATCCACTTAACCATCTAGACTTAGTCGCCTGATGTCCTTGATTTGCTAAGGCTTCCACCTAGTATTTGGTCTAGCAGACCTACTAGACTTTCACTTACCTAGTATTTGGTCTAGTTGACCTACTAGGACTTTTACTTACCTAGTATCCAGTCAACTTGACCTATTAGGATTTTCACTTGCTTAGTATCCAATCAACCTAATCTACTAGGACTTTCAGGTTGAGCCACCTGCACACTTGATCAATCTCATTAGATAACAATTAACTTTAACTTTGAACCTTTGTCAATTATTAAAACACAGATTTAATTATCTAGTACTTCATGCACCAACACATTATATATATAAGGTCTCAGACTTGATGTCTATGTAATGAAACTTGAAATTATAGATCAATCTTCGTCACCATTGTAAATACAAACTTTTGGATTTGAAGTTCTATAATAAATTATAATTAAAACTATTTAATTACGTACAAAATAATAATATAAATTTTAAATTATACATTCAACAAATAGTTGTTATAAAAGATTTAATAAACATCAGATAAAATCAAAACTTAAATTATATATTTAATATCTCAAATATAATATAATAATAAACATTTATAACAATTAAATAAAAATAAAAATATTTTTTAATTAATATATTAGATTATAAAAAATATTAAAATTTTATCGACACGCGTGATTATAAATTTTAAACCTTGGCCAATACGATTACTATTGTCAGCCACATACCACCTTTAAAGCTCAAACATTAGAAAACTTCCTAACCAAACCTCGGCGAATGAGGAAGAGGAGATCTAAAAAGTCTTTGTGGATGGATCTTCGATGGCCTAAGAAAGTGAAGTCAAGGTCTTGCTGATATCACCCCAGGGTGAGGAGAGCTAACTAGTCGTGTATCTCGATTTCAAAGACTACAATGAAACTGAATATGAGCAAGCCTCTACTGGTGAGTTGCAAGCTGCTAGAAGTGTAGAACCTTCCCAAGTAATAATCCACTCAGATTCACAATTGATAGTTCAATAGATAGGGAGTCATACAAAGTCAAGAATGATGGCTCAAAAGATATGTTGAAGCCGATGAGAACGCCAGAGTTGAATTCAGTGAAGTTCATGTAGGACCGAAAAGATGCACTAGAGGGGGATGAATAGCACTCGTGCTTTCTTACTTGCTTTCATGTAATTTTCTTTCTTATCAACTTCGCTAAGTCACGAGTCATGTCTCCGCTTCAGTACTAGTCGAAGGTGGAAGACTAAACAATCCGAGAGAAGGATCATGGTATGATTTGTACTCGACGGCTAATACAACCAAACGACACAAATAACTGGCAACAACAACCTTTGTTGTCATTGTTCGAAGGCAAAAAAACTCCGCTGCCCATAAGGAGCAGCAAGTCCGTGGTGCCCGAAATGATTCAACCTTTGCTGGAATTTCCGGCAGTAACTACAGCAGGTCCGACAACAACTCCGGCGATGGCTGGAAGGGACAGCGACATGTCCGACGATATCCAATGCCGCCGGAAGCACCTCTATAGCAGCTTCTTGCTGCTACTGTCTGCCGGAACAGAGGCTGTTGCGCGCCGGCGCAAGGAGGAGCAGCAAGTTGGCCGGTCCAGGAGGAGCACCTTGCTGGCTGGAATAGGACCAGCACCTTGGACTAGAAACCTTGTTGGCGGAGCAGTAGATTCACCGTTGGCTACAAGCAGCAGCTGACAACACCCCTTTGGCCGGCGGTGGCTGATCCTGGGCGGTGGCAGCAACAAAAAGGAAATAAGAAGAGGCAGCACAACCCCTTGCTGCCAGCAGTAGAATAGCCACCTGCTGTTCCGGCAGCAGCCTTTCTGGTAGAGCAGGCTGGCCGGAGAAGGGTGGTAGGCTGGCCTCCAGGCGACAATGCTTCCTTGATCGGTGACGCAAGGGAGAAGGACTCTCCTTCCTCTTCTTTGATCGAAGGTGGAAACCCAAAAGAAAAAAATTTCCTTTTTCTTTTCGTCGGTGGTGGAAGGGAGAAAGGAGAGAGAATAAAAGAAAATGAAACTAAATCACATTAAGTTTTTGATTCATTAATTGTTTTCTCTCCGATCTATGTCTTATATAAATTTCTTAGCGAATTTAAATCAAATCCAAACTCAAATTTATTAACTCATAACCAATACTATTAACTTTAAATTTGATCTAAGACTAAACTATATTGGTTCAAAATTAAACCATCTTTATTCAATAATCAAATCTTTTTTAATTAAACCAAACCAATTTGATTTATAATTAAATCAAAAAAAGTTTAACTCGTCTAAAAGAGACGTGACATATTCATGCTTCCGTTGAGTCAAACTCCTTCCAAATTTGCCCTTCATCTGGTTCAATCAGATTTAATCTCTTGATTCGAGAATTCAATTCTCAAACTTATTTTATGTCTCTCGGATAAACTCGTAGTGTGTGTGACTTTATAGGTTTCCAGTTTATTTTGGTCATCCTTAATTAACCATTTAATTATAGATCAATCATAAGTGACACCTAGTAGTATATCATGATCCTCAATTAACTAAAAAATTATAATTGATTCTAAAACGGTTCTTGAACCCTTCAGCAGCTACAATGAGTCGTATTTTGTTCCTTTCACTCATCTTATACCCACTTAGTTCAGGATATGGTCTGTGTCAATCCCCACTAAGCTGACTACGTCACACCTAACCCAAGTTATACTTTCTCGTCCTGTTGATTCAAATTACTCAGACATGTGTCCAAGAGTATCATACTCTTGACATATATTGCTTTGGCCAAAGACTTCGAATAACAATCCTGACAAGTAGTCATAGAGTATACCTTTCCTTATACAAGGAGTGATGAATTCTTTGTTGGTTATCCAATCACCTTCGGGTACTTAGACTTATATCCAATCATCTCGGGTCCACATCTCCTCGGAGATGCTTGCTTAAGATATCAAAGTATAAGTCTCCATGACCAAGATGACTTAAATACCTCAAGTCGAAGGAAATTCGCACTTAAGCTGCAATGAGATCTTCATCGATATATTTATATGTAGAGAATCATATGAATTCTTATGGTAGATCACTCCAATGAACTAGTTATCATTAACTAACATTCACATTTAACTCTCGACATCCCAATGTCTCCCGCTAATGAGGAGCGACTGTTTAGATAAGCCAAGGAGAATAACACGTGCTAGTCTCATAGAATCGATGATGTTTGAACTTATCAATTGATTGACTAGGGAATGTTTCAATATATTTATAATTACACATGTAGAGATGCTCACTAATTGTGATCTAATCACAAGTTCTCTTATGCTATGAATTGTATTATGGATATTCAGTAAATGAGTTTAAGATCTAATCATATACATAAAGAATTTGCACTCAAATAGTGAATCAGTTATTTATCTAATAAATAGTACATATAATAAGGTGATTGTCTTAGGACACCTCTCAAATATAACATACTCTCACTTGGCCTAATGTCAATCGTCATGGTATCTAATACTACAGACCTCTACATGATTCTCAAATTTGTTTTAAGGTAGAGGTTTCCTCAAAGGATCCGCTAGGTTTCTTTTGGTGAAAATTATCTCGACTTATATTTTATTCCTACTTATGATCTTTCTGATCATATGATAATGGCAAAGCACATGTTTATATCATTGATGAGACCTAGATTCCTTGGCTAAATCAATGGCCTCATTGTTGTCACAGTAAACTTGTATTGTTTTAACAATGCTCGGAACCATATCTAAGTTCCGTGATGAACTTCTCGATCCAAACCACTTCCATTATTGCTTCAGAAGCTACAATGTATTCCGCCTCATCGGTAGAATCCACAACAATTTCTTGCTTGAAACATTTTCAACTTATTACATCTTCATATAAGGTGAATATGTATCCAGACCTAGACTTGAAAATATTCTTGTCTGTTTGGAAACTGGTATTAGTATACCCACGTATAATCTTATCATCCCCTCCATATATCAAGAATAAATACTTAGTTCTTCTCAAGTACTAAAAGATTGCCTTGATAATCACCCATCGATTCATTCCTGGATCCAATTGATATTCGGGCCTCGTACATAACATCGCATACATGATTGATCATATAACTGACGCATATAGGATCTGACTCATGTAAATCCTTTCATCTCATGTGATCAAGCACATAGACTTCGAAAGGTGAATACATGTCATATGGGAAGATAACATTTCTTGGATTCTTCCATGCTAAACCATTTTAGTACTTTATTGATATATGTAGATTGTGAAAGACTAAGCAATCTTTCCGATCTATCTTTATAGATCTTAATTGCAAAAATATAGACTGCTTCTCTCATGTCTTTCATGGAGTATAGCTTGGACAACCAAACTTTAACTGATTGTAGAACGGATACATCATTCTTATAAGTAATATGTCATCAACATATAATACTAGGAACACGACTACACTCCCACTAACCTTCATGTACACGTAGGGTTTATCTGATTTTTTTGAGAAATTAAACCTTTTGATTATCTCATCAAAAAGGATATTCCAACTCTCATGATTTTTAACCATGATTCTCTTTCTGAATTTTTCAGAATTTCTTCATAACTAGTAGGCTCCTCACCCTTAATGAGTAACACATTTTTCGATTCACTTATGAGAAATCCATATTTCTAGAGAATTTGACGTGTCTTACTAGATCTACAAAGAGGTGGTGTATCAATAGGTTCCGCAGTTGTCTCATCCTTATGAGCAATAGGCTGTGAGTCTTAATTATGCGTCTCTTCTATATCTATTGGAGTCTCTTGAACTACTCTTAGTCCAACCTTACTCTCACTGTTTTCCTACAAGAGAAACTCTTTCTCTAGAAATGCAGCATACCTTGAAACAAATACCTTTTGTTCCAAGGGATGATAGAATTGATAACTCCTAGTTTCCTTAGGGTAACCAATAAATAGACACATATAAGACTTAGCATCTAGTTTATCTAATAGTCCTTTTCACATAAGAAAGACAACTTCATATCTTTAAATAAGATAAATGAGATTTCTTACCATTCCATATCTTATATGGAGTAGTAAAAACTGCCTAAGTCGGGACTTTATTTAATAAGTAAACAACTATCTCAACTGCGTAACCCAAAAGACTTTGAGAAGACTTGCATGATTTATCGACCTAACCATGTCCAAACAAGGTTCGATTTCGCCTTTTTAACACACCATTATATCGTGGCGTGTAAGGCGGAGTCCTTTGAGATAATATCTCATTGTCCCTGAGATAATCTTGAAACTCTTGGCTTAAGTATTCATCACCTCGATTTAATCGAAGTATTTTAATGCTTTTGTCAAGTTATTTCACTACTTCATATCTAAATTCTTTGAACTTTTCAAATGATTCAGACTAGTATCTCAATAAATACACATACTCAAATCGTGAGTGATCATCGATAAAGGTGATGAAGTAGTTATAACCTCCTCATGTATGAGTTGACATGGGCCCACATACATCGATATGTATAAGGAACAATATGTCATTCTCTCGTTCACCTTGTTTCCTTAAAATGTAACTTAGTCATCTTGCCTTTTAAGCATGAATCGCATGTATCAAATGAATTCAATTCAAATGATTCCCAAATTGTATACTTGTGTAATTCGGACATACATATCTTGCTTACATGGACAAGGCAACAATACCACATATAGGAAGTTAATTGATTATCTAATCGTCTACTATTCTTTAGCTCACTTATGTCATTACATATATATGTGAGACACACCCGGTATTCAATACCTAAGTGTTTAAAAAAATAATATAAGATCCAATCTCGAAGATGCCTGAAGGAGATAGGGTATTGAATGTCTTTCTCTTCTTCATGAACTCAAGATAAATCTTGTCGTTTCTTCTCCAATATCCCATCTTACTATAATGGTAACATGAGCCCTTTAGAACCAGTTCTTCTTTCTTGGCCTTGAGAACAATTCTCAAATATAAAAGTCAATCCAAGAAGTTTAGCCCGGTCAGTTTGTTTGTTTCCAAAGTCGAGCACAAATTCAAAGAAATCATGTTAATTCTCATAAACTAGAAATA
>JBBUKS010000042.1:1977965-1991687 GCA_038050645.1 Hedychium gardnerianum
AAGTATAATAACCAAAAATGCCTTTATAAATAGAAATATGATACAACGAGTCCATACAACAATCATCATATGATTGGATCTAGGGCTCTCACTAACACAGCCATGCTAGGGCTAAGGCACGACCATGCCTGGGGTTACAACCAAGGCCTTGGCCCTGGCTACTCTGCTTTCCGCTCCGCTTTCTGCTCAGCTCTCCATTTAAGCTCTATTTTGCTCCAAAATGCGTCCTATCAATGAAAACACGCAAAAATCAGTTATCTAAACTAAAAGAGTAGAAGTATGTCATAATAATAAAATAGGGTGCAATACGTGTAAATCATGCTAATGAAATATAAGTAGATGTGCATCAAACAATGTATATAAGAATATTTAATCTACACACATCAAGGCACAATCGTGCCTGTGAGGCACGACCCAGGGTTGAGGAAGCACTGTTGGACAGACATGGCCATGTCTGGGACACACGACTGTGCTTGAAGTTCTCCCAATAATGGCACACAACCGTGTTTGAGACACGCGGTCGTGCCTTGGCTTTCTTCATAAATGTCACACGGTCATGTCTTGGACACATGACCATGCCTTGAGTTCCTCCTGTGACTGAGGCACGACCGTGCCTGGGGGGCACGACCAATGCCTTGGCCGTGCCTGGGAGGCACAACTAGGGTTTTGGCCTTGCTATTCTGCTTCCTTCTCTGCTTTTTGTTCTGCTTTCTGCTTTGCTCTCCATTTAAGTTCTGTTTTGCTCTGAAACACATCCTATATATGAAAATAAAGAAAAATAAGATCTCCAAATGATATGGAGTAAAAAACATGATAACATAATAAAATGAGGTACGATAATGTAGAACATTTTAATGAAATATAAGTAGATGTACAATATAAAGTGTATAAAAATATATATAATCTATGCACATCAACTATTAGGCAGGCTTTATTTCTAGCATTTTCTTTGTCATCTAATTTTTTTTGAAAACCCACTTAGTATCTATGATAGATTTATTTGTTGGTAAAGTTACTAAGTTCCATACTTGGTTTCTTTTAAATTAAGCTAGTTCTTCTTGCATTGCTAACTCCAAGTCAAGATTAAGTAATGTTTCTTCTATAATTTTTGGTTCAAGTGTGGATATTAGTGCAATTTGACTTATGTTTCTAAAAGATGATCTTGTCCTTACTCGTTGAATTAAGTCACCCAAAATTTGATCAGTTATCCCAGGTATATTTATAACTTGATTTTCTTCTTCTTGTTGTTCATTTGGTATTTCTTGATCTAGATTATTTCTTATATTTTCTAAGTCACCCTAATTCATTGATTGGTTGATCAAATATTATATCTTTATTTTAGTTTAATTCAGAATTTTTAATAATATTATTTTCATTAAAAATTACAATAGTTATTTCCTCAACCTTCATTGTATTTTTATTAAATATTCTATATGTTCTACTGGTTGTTGAATATCCAATAAAGATTCCTTCATTTGACTTAGATGTAAATTTTCCTAGATAATCCTTGGTGTTTAATATATATACTTTACACCCAAAAACTCTTAAATATTTTAAAGTTGGAATTTTATTATAATAAATTTCATAAGGTTTTTTATTTTGGTCTTTATTAATTGTTACTCTATTTTGTATATAACACGATGTGCTTATTGCTTCAACCCATAGATAATTAGGTAAATTATATTCATTTAACATTGTTCTTGCAGCTTCTTGTAAGGTTCTATTTTTCCTTTCTACAATTCCATTTTGTTGAGGTATTCTTGAACTTGAAAATTCATGATGATACCCATTATCTAGATAGAATTTATTAAATATATGATTTTCAAATTCTCCTATGTGGTCACTTCTAATTCTTTTATTTTTTATGTCTTTTTCATTTTCTACTTACTTACATAAGTTAATAAATTGTTCAAGTGTTTCATCTTTATGTTTTAGAAATTTTACCCGTGTAAACCTAGAAAATTCATTAATTATTACTAAACAATATTACCTACCATTTAATGATTTTGTTCCATATCTATCAAACATGTCTAAATGTCAAGAATTGAACTTGTTCGATGTTGATTAGTTAATTTATGTGTAGATTTTGTTTGTTTTCCTTATTGACAAGCATTACAAACTTTGTTTTCTAAGTTTCTTAATTTAGACAGTCCTTTAACTAGTTCACTTTTACTTGGCTTTGATACATTCCTAAAATGTGTGTGGGTCAGTCTTTTGTGCCATAATCAACTTTCCTCTTGTTGTGTCAAAAGACAATTGAGTGAGGAGCTAGGTAAGTTAATTGTATAAAGTTGTTTTATCATATTCCTTTTAGGGTTATATTAAATTTTTTAATCAAGCATTCATTAGTGTGAAATTCTACTACATAGCCTATGTCACACAATTGACTATACTAACTAAATTGAAATCAAGATTATTAACAAGTAAAACTTTGTGAATAATAAAGTTAGACTTGAGTTCAATGTTACCTGACCCAATTACCTTATGTTTTCCATTATTTTTGAAAGCTTCTGATCCTAAGTTCTTGAATTTTAACTTGGTGAATTTTTGATGATCTCCAGTCATAAGTTCTTGAAATTTAACTTGGTGTAAAATTTATGAGATATTTACAATTATTAGTCTTTCTGCTTATATTTTCATCTCTCCCATTTTAGGTTTTCAAACATGGTAACCTTGTGAATTCTGATAGATGTTTTAGAATATTTTGTTTAAGCCGGATTTAACGTGATTAATTTGATCTTGGATTGAATTAAAATTAGTTTTATCTTGATTAGTAATTAATTTTGAGTTTTGAAAAAGGTTGATTAACCTTGTGCTAGATTCAAACTTAGCTTTGAGTTCATCAAAAGGAGTTTTCAGAGTAAGCTTCTAGGATGTGATATGTCACAATGAACATCATTAAAGTAACCACATTCCTAAGATAAAGTTTCCCCAAAACAACCAACCCAAAGAACTTAATACTTAGTTTTGGTCTAACTAGCTCATGTTTGACTTGAGTAGCTTTAGCTAAATCCACTAAGCCTAATGCACTAGGTAGAGCACATATGATTCAACCTCGACATGCATTCCATATAGCTTCCTTAGCCTACTATCATCTAACTCATTCAATGCTAGGTTGCTAAGGTTGGTTACACCTTTTTCTTATCTAACCATTCTATGTTAAGCATGACATTTTAAAGCATAAAGAAAACATGCAATTCAAAACAAAAGGAACAAAAAAACATGCTCCCTTTAAATTAATGATATAATTTTATTTTTCCCTCCCACTGGATCATAAATTTGGTATTGTTTATCTATATAGTAAACATGCTCTTTTGGAATCTAGAATTTTTTAGCTCCTACTTTGTTCTTTAAGTTTGATTTTGGAACCCATGCTTGAACATATTTGTTGTCATTTCTATTTAGTAAATACATGTAAGTTCTATGTTGAGTGTTAGACTTGTATCCGAGTCCGAATTTGTTGTACACAATCCTTTGAGTTCCAAGTATCATGTTTTGGTACTTGGAGCCCAAAGTGAACTTTTCCAATGTTGTCTTAAACACTTCAACTTTACCTTTCAAGAGGGAATTCTCTTCCTCAAGTTTTTGGACTTGAGTTGGGGTTCCTTCTTGAACTTGGTTGATTGAAGGGTTTAGAATGATCTCCTCCTTAAGGACTTTTACTCCTTTTGGAGGGATCTTACCCATTCATTAGACTTAGCAAACTTTTTAGTTAAACAAACAATTACACTATACAATTTATCTACTAAGGGAGAGTTTACCTCTTCTTCTTTATCTTCTAAAATGGATACGGATCCATGGCTTGATTCGGACTCAGACTTGGATTTAGGTTCAGACTCAGGTTTAAACACTTTTTCATTTGACATTAAGGTCGTGAAGCTTGTTTGGTTTGGTTCTCCATGTTTGATTTCTCTGAAGATGATTTGTTATCTTGCATTTCATCATTAGATAATTATTTTAACTTAAGAATATTTTTTGTTACCTTTAAATCATAGGTTTCTTCATGGATTTTGATCATCTTGTCCCAAACTCGGCATTGTTGAAGTCTCCAACTCAATCAAGTTCTTCATCCGTCAATTGTCACTGGAGGGTGTATGTGGCTAGAGCGTCGATTTGAGCCATCTTCTTGATGTTAGAAGTCCACCTTTCCTTATCTAGTAATTGTTTGGATTCATTAATTGGGATGGTGAATCCCTTCTTGATGATGATCCATGTATTAATATCTATCTTCAGAAATTGCTCCATTTGCCGTTTCCAAAATTGGAAATTTTTGTTGTTGAAGAGCAATGGCCGAGAAGTGTTGTATCCTGCTATTTACAATAATTTCTTTGCAAAGATGAAACATAGAGGTTTTGGGTAAGTAGTGCAATAGATATAATAAAAGAATTAAAAGATTCAAAAAATTTGTTTAATGAAAAGAAACGGTTTTCAAAAAATCAAAAAAGTGGTTAAACTTATTTAGAGATACCTCACTCTAATACCAATTATAGGATCGAAAAGCGCGATAGAGAGGGGGCGGTGAATATCACTCGTCGAAATACCTTTCTTTTTACAAAACAAAAACAAGGACATAGTGGAAATAATAATAACACAGTCGATTTACTTGGTTCATAGTCCAGCGATTGCTAGACCAAGGCCCACGATCTTGGACTGTTTCCGAATGGGCAATCCACTAATATTCTTCTTTTTGAATTTTTTTTTTGAAGAAGAACATATAGAGAATGAAGAGACTAGTAACAAGCTACTATCTCTTTAAATTAAATACACAAATAAAATATACCTACAACTTTTGAATGTAGAATTAGTCATAGGTTATCGGATGACTTCTCGACGTAGCAACAACACTTCTCAAGTTGAGCAGCAAGAAAAGATTAAAGGGATTGTACGAATTGTGTTGACAACCTTAGACTTCGAGGTTTGTTTTATAAGATTTTCTACCAGTCGATTGTATCTCTTATAAGTCAACTGAACTCCAGAACTTGCCCAGAATCATGTCCAGGTTAACAATTCACCTAGATCTTATCTTCCATGAAATCTACCTTTATCAATCGACCAACACCTCTATAGGGCGACTTAATCTCATAATTTCTTTTGGTGCTCGATACGATCTTATCCGATCTATGTTTTCCAAATATAATCAGTTGATTGAACATTATCAGTCGACCAAACTCTTGAGTTTCCTTTGTTGACTGATTCAATCTCATCCAATCCAAGTTATCAAATATGATCGATCAACTAAATGGTTATTTCCTTCTTTCCTTGGATTTGAATTTGATTTATGCTTATCCACTTGGATCGATTAATCAAACCAGCATGTTCGATCGACGAAACCCTTCAGTCAATGATGAGTGTATTTCTTACATGATTTTTAGCATTGTTTAGCATACATTCTGTATAATTTTATGAGCATATTTTTCATATCTGCATCTTTTTCTATTATTTTCGTTACTTTTACTCTTCTTATTCGGAGAACTGCTCTTTGCATGTTTTTGTTGATAGAATGCAAATTTGAAGCTAAAATGGAGCTTAAAAGCCATGGAATAAGATGGAAAGGCAAGGAACACACTCTGACCGTGTCCCAAGACACAGCCGTGTTCCTTCGGTTGAAGTTAACTAAAGAAAGGAGCAAAAAGGGGGTCAAGATTTCACACAATCGTGCCTCAAAAGGCACAACCGTGCTTATTATCGTAGAGGAGAAGCAACTTGAAAGACATGACCGTGCCTTCCAAGCATGATCGTACCAATTTCCTCCGCACTAGCAGCAACTCCAGACACGGTCATGCCTCAAAAGGAACGACCGTGCTTTTTACCATAGAGAAACGGCTCAAGTGATAGTAATTTTACATGGCCATGCCTCAAAAGACACGATCATGCTTTTGACTCCAGAATCTCCAAAAGACTTCGACACCACCATGCCTAAAAGGCACAACCATGCTTTTTACCACATAATCAAAACAACATTGTCGTGTCACGACCATGTCTTTTTGTCCCGAGGTGGTCAGGTTCACCAAACCAAATTTTGAACGAGCATAACTTATAGCTTGGGTTAAGCCATGAAACCCATGACCTATCAAGTTGAAGATAATTTCAAGATCTACAAGTTTGGTTTAGGGTGAAACCCAACAAAACTAAGTATAAAGGCCAAAAAAACTCGTTTTGACAGAGCCCCGACACTCCAATAGATTGAACAAGCTTGGGAGACTATAAAAGACCCAAAGAGTTATTATTTGGGGTATTTGATATTTGAGGCTCCACCCCCTTCCCTGGAAGAGGGTTTTCCTCTTAAGAGGAAGCTCTAGTGCAGCCATCCAAGGAGTCGCAACAATCCGTCCGCCATCGGAGCTTGGAGACTCTTCCAAAGACATTAGCATCATCTCACTAAGCTTTTTATTCTCTCTTCTTTCTAATTGGAGATTGTAATTGCTTAATTTCATGTCTTTTGGTTATATCTCCATCTTTATGGAGTAGTTTTCTAAATTCTAGGAATAGGAAGTAGGTATGATGTAATTGTTGACATTGTTCTTGAGTATTTATTTCTTTCTCTATTGAATGACATGTTTATTTCTTGTTTCTATTTTTTAATATTATTTTTGAATGGTTAAGGACCTGGGAAATTGGTCAATTGTAGAGGGGATAATCTAGTTGTACCATGGAGTCCTAATGACATGCGTAATCCTTCGAAGCGGACATTCTAGCATGATTCCCTTAAAGGTAGATTGAATTTCTGTGAAGGGAAAACTATCTTAGGGCTTAATGGATTTGCCCCAATTTGATGTCATAGAGTATAAATGATAGTTTTGATGAACCGTGGAGCCCTAGTGACAAGGGTAATCCCGCAAAGCAGACTTCTAGCACTATCGTCCTACTACGATGCATTAAGTTTGGGTAGATACTCTGGTACAATTCTCCTAATTTTGATTAGTAATTTGGATAGGATACCCTACATGTGAATGAAAATTGAGGTAGGAAAGTAACAATACTTGGGATGAGAACAACCATCGTAGCAAAACCAAATTCATAGAATCTTTCTCCCAAACCAATCTCTCGTCAAACTTTTGAACTGCTCTCACCCTTCTCTTAATTTCTCTAGACTCTCTCTCCTTCTCTCAACTCTCTCTCTCTCATTTTTGTGAACACACCAATTTAGATTGTCTAGATAACTAGCCTTGTGAAACCAATTAGTGCTTAATTCACAATGCTTGTGGCATCAATATTTTTATTACATAACGACAACCGCGCACTTGTGGTTTCGACACTTCAAGTTTTTGGCGCTATTGTAGGGGATTGTTTTGATTAACATTGATTAGCTAGTGAATTAGTTAATCTATACTTTTTCTTACTTTCTTACAATTCTGCATTTTCTTTCTTTTTGTTCATTTTACAGTAGCATTTCTTTTTCTTCTAATAACTTTGTTTTGTTGGTGATTGCGATTGTTTCCTACTAATTTTTTACAAGATTAAATGAGTACTAACACTGAAAATAGATTAATGACAGATTTTGCAACACTCATAACTAGAGGAGCGAGATCTCCCATTGTTCGAACTCAAATTGAAGCTGAAAATGAGGTTTTTTGGTTTAGCTAGTTTGTTGGATACAATGGGCTTTGACGATGATAACAAACCCTTGAGAGATTTTGCCACACCCATAGATGGAGGAGTGAGATCTCCCAATACAACTTCTAATTGATGTTATAAATTTTGAATTTGACCGAGCATTAATCGCCCTAATACAACAAAACTAAATTGGAGGTGCACCCAAGGATGACCCATAGCTACATCTATATGAGTTTCTGAGTTATTGTAATACCTTGTTCTATACAGGTATTTCCACAGATACTATTAGACTATGGAGATTCCCTTTCTCTCTGAAATAGGAAGCAAAGACATGGTGGCATTTTCTTCCACCAGGAAGCATTACGACATGGGACGAGATCGATAGACTTTTTTTAGATAAGTATTTTCCATTGAGCAAAATGGCCTATCCGAGGAATCAAATCATAAGTTTTGCACAAATAGATGGGGAATCATTGTTCATGGCATAGGAGAGATTTAAAGGACTATTGTAGAAGTGCCCTCATCATGACTTGGAAAAGTGGTTCATTGTCCATACATTCTACAATGGGATATCTTTCGCGAATAAGACCGTATTGGATTCAGTTGCAGGGGGTTCTTTGATGAATAAGGCCTAAACGAAGCATACAAATTTACTCATAATGTGGCATTAAACTTACATGAATGGTAATATAAAATTTTGATGATGTCTTCCCAAAGAATCCTAATAGCGTGAGTCATGCATGTCAATTTGAACGCCAATCAAAAGTTTCAATCACTCGAGAATTTTAAGAATCTAACAAAGAATGTCATCAAGCTATAGAATAAGGGGTTTAATCAGTCAGATGCCAAGTTTGAGAGATTGAATTCACAATTTATTAGACCTCCACCACAACTCTCGGAACCTCAGGAGAAATCTTTTTGCAATGATGAATGAGTCACAACTTAATGAGTCTTCACCATGACCAACAAAATAATCAGAAAATCTCAACACCACCATTCCAGCTATAGTCTATAAGCCACTGGTACCGTTTCCTTAGCGATTGGTTAGGATGAAACTAGACAACAAGTCATGATGGACACAATCGAACGGACCAACAGGGAGTTCGACAACTCAATTAAAAGCCTTGAGATGTTGGAAACTAAAGCTTCGCAAGTTACTTACTCTTCAAGAGAAGATAAATTCATTGAATATTATTATGCTTTGGAGGAGTTTAAGAAGAGCACGGAGGATGAAGCCTTTGTGCAAGAGTGCACAATTATCAATTATGTCATCAAGTAATAAAATATCGATCCACAGGGATTGTTGACTAAATACTAATTGACTTCATTAAGCTAGTTATCTAGACACCCAAGGGTTTGTTGGAGTCAAGGCCAAGAGCTTAAGAGCAAAAGAGAGAGTTTAGAGAGCAAGAGGAGAAGGTTTGAGAGA
This sequence comes from Hedychium gardnerianum, assembly GCA_038050645.1. Lineage (NCBI taxonomy): Eukaryota > Viridiplantae > Streptophyta > Magnoliopsida > Zingiberales > Zingiberaceae > Hedychium > Hedychium gardnerianum. Next base: position 1,986,949 of record JBBUKS010000042.1, read on the forward strand.
GTCAGCCGAGTGCAAGAGAGAGTTGAGAGGGAGAGAGGGAGAGAGAAAGAGAGAGTGAGCAAGATCACCGAGGGAGAGAATTGATTGGGGAAAATGATTCTAGGACTTAGATTTCACCTCAATGATTGTAAACACCTAATCTATGTTTTGTTTTCTATCCTCAATGGTTATTTATATATGTAGATTATCTTATGTATCCGATGTGAACTTTTGGAATTATACCGGCGTTTCAATGGCAATTATCCTCTACTTTTAAAGCGACAAAGTTGAGGGGTTGCTTTCCTAAGGAGATTCTTGTCACATGATCCCACAACCCTTGAGATGCCTACTCTTACTGTATGGCTATAAATTGGAATCGATCGGTTAAGATCTAAGATAGTCTATTACTCCTTATGGCATATTGATCTACTTTCGTAGTCGACTCTCCACGTCTCAGGGTTCTACAGGTCGGAGAATTGGGTTCTCCTTTCGGTTCATCCCCAAATCCTCATGGGATATGAATCTTGTGCTTTTTACATCAAGATTGTGTTAAATCAGTAGATTCAGACTATAAACAAGCATTTCATCAAATAGAAAACATGTAAACTCTATAGATTCAAACCAAAGAAATGTTTACATATCAATAGGGCTACTCCATAATCCTAAAATCAAGAGTCTACTCCATTGCAAGGAAATTACAACACAAAGATAATGAAACAATCATTCTTACAATCCAAAATAGAGAATTGAGAGGAAGAAATACTTAGCGATATTTGCAAGAAATATCTTCGAAAGGAATTCTTGCTCCAAAGGTGGATGGATCATTTTGATGGAAGTAGATGGATGCTCTAGGGTTTCCCCAAGAATGAGAAAACCCTCTCCAAGGAAGGGGGTGGAGCCCCCTTGTCTAAGATGAGCCAAGCAAGAGTTTGCTTGACCCTTTTATACCTCCCCAAAACTTTTCAAATTTGTCCCATTGGTTAGCCTCCTCCAAAACCAATTTTTCACCCATTAGACCTCATTTTCTCGGATTGGACTCTGAACTAAACTTGTAGAGCTTGAAGTTATCTTTAATTTGATAGGTCAAATGACTTAAAACTCCAACCGAACAAAAGTTATGATCATTCAAAATTCGGTCTACAGTCTAAACTAAGGTTGACATGGGTCGTGGCTGCCACCACGAGGGACCCATGGCAGACACTATTTTCTCCACCAAAATCATGTTTTCACCCTTAGAACAGGTTTTCTTGAGTTGTACTCTGAATTAAAGTTGTATATCTTGAAATTATCTTCAATTTGATAGATCTAACGCCTTAAAAATCCAATCGAGCGAAAAGTTATGACTGTTTTAAGATTGGTCTATAGTGTTGAATCAGAGGCTAACATGGGCTGTGCCTGCCAACACGAGGGATCTGTGTTGGCCACTATTTTGGGCTAAAAATTGGCCATGACCATGCCAAATTGGCACGACTAGGCCATGACAACTAACACTGTACCCCTATGAGACCGAGTTAGGTTATTAGGGAAATAACTAACATATTACTCTTGATATAGAGTATTCCTTTGAAATCTTGTGTAGACTTTAAGTGGGAAGAACTTTACATGTGATAGGTAAGTGTCTATGGATAGAAGCATTAGGAACATGGTTAGATGATGACTTGATTATGCTTGGAGATTGACACTTGAAAAGGTTAATCCACTCTTTGCACCGAGCATGGAGAACTTTCACTTAGGCCACACACAAACAATTATGTTATCTTGCTCATTAGCGAAACTACATGATAGGATTAAACAAATTCACATGGGTTTATGATGCATCATTTACCCACATATGTCTAGATGCAGGTTTGCTTGAAGACAAGAAAAAGTTTAAGTATGGAGGTGTGATGGGTGCATTTCTTATGTGTTTTATAGCATTGTTTAGCATACATTATATGACATTTCATAAGCATATTTTGCATTCATTCATCTTCCTTTCTATTATTTTTATCACTTTTACTCGTTTAGTTCAGAGAGCTACTCTTTGCTTATTTTTAGTGATAGAATATGAATTTGGAGCTAAAACGGAGCCAAGAAGCTTTAAAATATGCATTTCCAACATAGTACATGACCATGGATCATACAAGAAGAAAAAGACATTTAGAAACCATCAAATTGAAGTTTAAATCAAGGAACACACTTTGGTCATATCCCATGATACATGAGTATTCCTCTAGATGAAATTTGATTCATAATAGAGCAAAAACAAAGTCTACATCTTTCCACATGGCCTCCCCATGCCCCAGGCACGACCGTGTCTATTTTCCCAAAATTTCTCGAGCCGAACACGGCCTTGCCATGCCTCCCAGGTACGGTCGTGTGAAACTGTCCTGTAGTGACCCAAGCAGTAGACCAAACTTTTAGCTCGGTTTGAGACATGTACGATTTCTACAAGTGCACGGTTGTCATCAAGTAATAAAAATATCGATATACAGGGATTATTGATTAAGCACTGATTGAGATTGTGAAGCTAGTTATCTAGAGAATCCAAGTTGTGAGCAATCAAGAGTGAAAGAGAGAAGAGAGAGAGAGAGAGAGAGCCTAGAGTAGAGGAGGTCAAGGGAAAGCAAGTGAACAACGGGAGAAATTCGATTGAGGGAATGATTCTTGGATTTCAATTTCTCTACGATGCTAGTTGATGTTCTAAGTATTGTTAACATCTTTACCTCCATGTTTACTTTCTTGTAGGGATTTTAACCAATTAACCGATATGAACTCGTGAGGATTATACCGAAGTGCCTATAATAAATCCAATGCTATTAAGCAAAGTGGTAATGCTAGAAAGTCCGCTTAAAGGGTTACCCATGTCACATGAGGCCCCACGGTCATATGATCTAGATTACTCATTCTACTTCCTAACATCAATTTGGTGCAAGTCCATTAACCTCTAGTTAGTTAATCCCTTGCAGCGAATTAGCCCCATTTCAAGATGATGACTCTAGAATGTCTGCTTAAAGGATTACCCCTGTCACATGAGGCCCCATGGTCATACAATCTAGAGCATCTCTTCTACATGATGATCAATCCTCCACATTCTATTGTATTTATAACAAACACAATCAATCAAGCAAGAACAAGAAGTAAACATATCATATAATAAGGAAAGCAACTAATTCATAGCTCACACATCAACAATCACATCATAGTTATTTCCTACTCGTAGAATCCGGAGATCTACTCCATAGAGAGAAAAATACAACCAAGAGACATGAAATGAGTCAATCTATGACTCAAAACCATAAGTAAGAGGAGAAGAATGCTTATCAATGCGATGACGACCTCTTCAGATGGATTCCTCACACAAACGGTGGACATATCATCATGACGGCTCCTTGGATGGTGGCTCTAGGGTTTCTCCGAAGGGAGAAAATCCTTTTCCCAAGAAGGTGGCAGAGCCCCTATTCCAAGATACCTTAACAAAATGACCTTTCATTCTATTTATAGCTTTCCAAATATGGTTCAATCTGTTGGAGTGTTGGGGCACCAACAAAATGAATTATTTGAAACTTAGACTAGGTTTTCTCGGGTTTCACCCTGAATCAAACTTGTAGATTTTGAAATTATATTGAATTTTATAGGTCGTGGGCCCCATGGTTCGAACCGAGCTAAAAGTTATGCTAGTTTGAAGTTTGGTCCACTACTTGGTTCCGCTACTTTATTTTTTCTCTGTAATTAAGTCTTGTCAATCAAAAGCACAAGGAGTAGTTCTCCAAACTAAAAGTAGAAAAAGTGATAAAGAGAAGATGTATGTATGCAAAATATGCTCATGTAATGACACTAAACATATACAAAACAATACTAAAAATCATGCATAAATAACACTCATCACACCCCCTAGACTTAAAACTTTGCTTGTCCTTAAGAAAAAACTGCACTCTAGACTTATGTGTGTGAATAATGTATCATAATCCCTAGTGAAGCAGTCTAATCATATTATGTAGTTTCATTAATGAGCAAGACAACTGAATTATTTTATTGTGGCCTAAGTGAAAGTTCTCTATGCTTAGTGCAAAAAGTGTCTTAACATTTTCAAATATCAACTTCCAGTCCTAGTAGGTCGTAATCTAATTGTGTTCCTAATGCTTTCGATGATAGACATTTACTTGCCACATGTAAGATTATTTTCCCTTAAAAGTGTTATGCACATCTACACAAGGTCTCAAAGGATTTCTTGGTATCAAGAGAAATATAATAGGTATTTTCTTAGTAACCTAACTTAGTCTCAAAGGGGTATTGCTTATTAGTTTCTACTCATGACAACTATTTTTTATACCATGCTTATTTTCTTCTTTTTTTTTTCACAAAGTGCTTATAAAGTGCAACACTTGAAGAAATTTTTCTCTCTTATTTTTTTTCTTTTTCTAGGATTTTGATTTTTCTAAATGAGTACCAAGATCCGAGTCTATCTTGTAACCAAAATGCAGTTGAGGGATCACCAAGGAAACAAAAGGACTAGTCTAGTTTTATAAATCATGATTATTTTTGGATATATCGGCTATCAAATCAGGCATAAGTGTAAAGAGATCCTAAACAACTAGGCCAACATCCAAACTTATACGTTAAAATCATTGCTCACTTAATGTTACTATAGATAGAAGAAAATAGCTCAGTATGTATAGTAGCAAGAATATCACAACTACACATAATCTATCATGCTAGTATAGTGCTATAAGGAATAAGCAAACAAATGCATGAATGAATGATATGCAAACATGATTTAT